>VDFB02324339.1:0-49147 GCA_007258455.2 Sequoia sempervirens | reverse complement strand
AAACCCTAAAAATAGCCTCGGAAGGCTGAACTCTGAAAGTCATTATCTCACTTTGCATGTTATACCATCACGAAGGTCTCAGAAAACCCAGAAGGAATCCTCAGACATGCATTGAAGAACTTCACATATAAACCCTAAAATCTGCTCTGGAAGCTGAATTTGCTAAAAATAAACAGTTGTCCGTTCTGGCTCAAAACTTGCATATGAGCAGCTTGACATGTTTTGGATGCGGTGTGACGATCGAAACTTCAAAAGTGCTGAGAGAATGCCCTGAATTGCACACTTACTAAAAATAGTAAGTTGCCATAACTTGATGAAACTTTGCTGAGAACCTGCTGGAAGCATGCTGACAACAACGTTAGTCCTAGTTTTCAATTTATTCATTCCATTTGACTTTAGATTGACTAGAGAAATACAAACCCTAATTCGCATTTCTACAAATTTCACGCTTTTGCTCACATATAAGCACATCCTCGAAAAGCTGACAGAGAGAGACAAAGAGAGAGAGAGAGAAAGAACTGAAAAACAAACTAAAATCAAGCCAAAAAACGAGGAACGGAGCAAAAATTAGGGGGTCCCCATTTTGAATGGGGTGATGTGTGAAAAGCTCACAACATCTGGCATCCCCACGGGAAAGTGTTGAAAAACACTTTAAGAATTGAACCTTGGTTAATCTTTCTCGAACCATCATACAGAAAGGACAATTACTCAGAAGGGGAGAAAAATTCGATATTGGATCAGAACACCTTCATCTAAGACTTTGTGAGTGTGTGCATATTCATTCCATCTCTAAACCATCTTGACTTCCGGAATCGGCCACAACAAGTTATACAAATATCTTAACTTCAAAAGCATCCTAGACATTGCCTCGCTGCCAGTCAGGCGTCCATAGCCCCGGCGAGGTTGTCGCTACAATTCTCACGAATATTGCTCCACTGTCGGCCGGGTGTCCATAGCCCCGGTGGAGTTATTCGCATATTCCCAAAACCAATATTTCATAATATTTTTCTTTTCATTTCTCATTTTCTTTTCTTTTCTGATATTTTCTTTTTAGCACACTTTCTTTTCTTTTGATTCTCTGTCAATTCCTTAATTGGCTGGCAAGCAATGAAGCCTCCAATGGGTTTGAGAATTGTAGTGGCGCTGAAGCAAGACTTAAGATTTTCACCTGCCAAGACCTCTCTCAAAAAACCAAAATGACTCAGAATGGAGATAGGTAAGGTTTTAAAGGTCTTTAGACTCACGTGTTAAGACACAATAATGGGTGAACCTCCCGAGACGAGCTTAATCCTAAACTGGATGATAACAAGAGGAAAACAACCCTAGTTTTCAACATTTGCACAAATTCCAGTGGGAAGACACCAAATGGTGAGGGAAAAACATCATCACCCCCTTTGCCATGGGAAACCCCAAAAATCCTTGCTGATGAGAATTACATTAGTTGCATTCTGCCTCATTCCCTTTGCCTGCTTCTCATTTTCCTTAGAAAGACTTCCATCCAATCTTGTGTCTCTCTAAGGAAAAATTCAAATTTCCATTCTATAGCTTGTCACCATCATATATACAATCTATGGAGTCAAAATTATTTCTTCCCAACACCGAAGAAGACTACTTATTCTTTCCAATTGGGCTACAGGTAACAAGGTGTGTATTGGTGACTTCTTTATCATTTGCTAAACAAGTTTCAACATTTTTGTCCATTAATTCATTTTCATCAAAACTCCTCTCTGATTTCTCCCCACAATTTCCTTGAAAGTCCATTACACTCAAACATAGATAAATCTATTTGTTTCTCAGGTAACTTTCTCAAATTGGTGTCCAGTGCTCCCTTACAAGCACTGATACTTCCCCCACCATTTACGAAATGCACCTTCTCCCCATGTGTACCTGAAAGCAGGTTCGACCTGGTGAAAGCAATCAAACAACCATTAAGAGCGATTGGATGAATAATGCCTTCAGGACCTTCCTTGTTTGTTTCACTGCCCTCTTCAGTGGTAACAACTAACTCGATGTCTCATACATCATCTCCACCATTTCCCTTATTTAACTAAAAATTATCACCAGGTTCTGTTTCTAATTTCTGAAAGGAGATCTCTTCCTCATTAAACATTTTTGCAAACCCATCAAAATCGCCATCAAATGCATCAGGATTTATACCAAATAAAGGTACATCACTTGAGTTCTTGTTTAAAATTTCATTTGTGCTTCCATGTTTGCATACATGTCTACCACGGTAGGAGCAATCACAATATCTACATTGTATTCCTTTTTCTTTCATGCTTTGATGGATGTCCATACGCCATTCCAGCGTGCCATTGGGGTACGAGCTGAGAGAATGCTAGTAAAAGGTCGTGGATTTCGACGTTACCCTTGCCAATTGCATTTGTTTGAAAGTTTCTGAGACCTTTTCAGCAAGTCCATTATGTTCATATCCTGCGTCGTGCCGTCCAGCAGGCCCCATTTCTGTGAGGCATTTTGTCAAACATGTCACGTTCCTTGTCTGTGCTTCCAAAATTGTGTGCAGGTCTGCCAGGGCGTTTTTACCCATAATGCCTAATCTCTATTTCAAAGAAGTGCATAGAAATAGAGCTAAGCAGAAGTGTCGGGAACGTAGAGGAGATCAGCAAAAAATTGGGCGATATGAAGTCGTGTCGAGGAAATAGGTTCCTAAACCATGGAACCTCCAAAATGTAGCTAGGAGAAACCCATTATCCATCGGGCCAACTTCCACAACCATAGAATTCAATCGCATGTCGAATCGAAAAAAAAAATTGTGGTTTTTTCACTCACGAGTTAAGTGCTTATAACTAAGGTTTTGGCTTGTGGGCAATCGGACCAAATGCGAGAGTGTTCGATATGCGTGCAGGGGTCAAAAAGTCACCTTTTAGAGGTGTCGTCCGGTCGTCGCCACCTAATGTCCCAGTATCTGCCCGCTATAATTTCAATCAATTATAACTGTTTTATCATTCAAATCCACTCAAAATTCAATGGGTCTCATTCACTTTAGCACTTAATGAGCAGCCATTGGTGTTTTTGTAATTATTTATTCAATAAAATAAAGTTTTTTAATGGATCAAAGTGAATTTTTTTGGGGGTTAAGGAGCATGGAGGTGGCGAATTCGGTGGTGCATAACTGACTTCTCCCTCTAGTAACCATTAAATGAATAAAAACACTCTTTTAAATTTGTGTAGAGGGTTTTGAGGGTACTGGGAACTATCGGATGTTCCAGAGAGTAGGAACCGTCGGGACATAAAGGGCGAATGGGAACATTCTGGGGTTTCCTAATAGGTTAAGGAACTACATGAAATTTTAAAGATAACAAAGAATAAGGGTGTGATTTTAGAATCATATAATGGAGATTTTTAAAAAAAATTCATGTGTACTCATATTTCTAACTTTTGATTTTTCAAAATGTTCGTGGATTCACAATTTAAAAAGTGTTAATTCTATTTGACGAAAACTTTGTAAATTTTATTGAAAACAATGCAAGATTACTATTCAAAATGATCTCAAGAATGTTGGGTTATTTTTATCGGATAGTCCTTGTAATATTTAATAGAGTTGAGTTCTCGGACTCTTGGTGTTGCACCATCATCCATAGAAGACTTGATTGTTTTTTGATGGTCTCTTTCTTTATTTTATTATGTGTGTGTGTTCCATAATGACCTCATTGGTGCAAAATAAACTAGTGCTCCCATGTGCCCTTATGTTTGGAGGTGATATCATTAGATAGAATAACTATTCCATCTGATAATTAGTTGTATGATTCTAAATCCCAAAAAAAATTATGGTGCATGCCCTTATTATGTCAATATAGAATTGTGCAAACCATTCATCTCTTCATGATGAATGACTCATGCACTCCCTAAGATAATTCTATAATGTGTCAAGCTAAAGGCTTGTGGGCCCTTGAATCTAATTTGTGATCCATTGCTTACACATGGTGAGGAGGATTTCCTTGAGTTACCTATTATTGGCTAATCCAAGTGTGTATTTGCATTTTTATTAGCCTATAAATATGGATGATGAGTATTTTATTGGCATGGGAGAATTTGTTATGTATTCATGAATTAATTGATGGCTAGGGGTGTCATTTAAATGTTATGTGGGTAGATGCCAGATGGGTGTGTTAGTGTAGAAGAGAGAGCACAAGGGTAGGGCTCCTATTTCACACTTGTTACACTCAAGGAAACATTAGAGATCTCAATCTGAAGATAGAAAGGGGGAAAGAGATCTTGCAATAAGGTATCCTTGGGTGTGATTATGGACTAAAGGAGGGGTTCACCACTAAGCTAGGGCTTGGAAAGACAAGAAATGAATGCAAGATGCAAAGTACCATGCAAAACCTAACCAAATGACCTAGGAAATGAAACTGAAAAATCAGGATATCAAACTTGAATTGAACAGAGGTGCACTTGGAAGAGTGATGAGATCAAAACAAGCTCCAAAACCCTAAAAATTGTTGTTTGATGCCCACTGGGACTCATGCTTGTTATGTATGGTCTAGGTGGATCCTGAAGGCTGAAAATTTGGAATAGAGGTTGCAGACTGTGAGGGCAAAACCTAGAAAGCTGTTCTGAAACCCTAACTAGGACTCATATGAGACTATTGAAGTGTCCCATTTTCATGAAGTGTCTTTGTTAGGTCTCAAAAATGTAGGTTGTAAACCTTGAGAGGATGCTAAGCCCCATGGTAATGTTTTTTTAGCTAATGAATGAGGTTAATTGAAGTGTTTGAGAACCCCCTACACTTTAGGCTCTGCCAGAGCTAGGCGAGTGTACCTAAATGATGGAGTAGATTTAAAAGTTATATGCGCAATCTCTAATTTAGGCAATCTATCCACAATGGCATGTAGAAATGAAATAGATGTGAGGCTAACAACTAATCCTACTATAAATGCTTTGAGAGTTAATTGTATGAATAAATTTTATATAGTGTATTGCTTGAAATGAATATGACTAGTGCCTAATCTTATTGAGAAAATGGAGTCAAGATGTGGATGATATGTGGATTCTGTTTCTTAGCTTAAATCTAATTGTTTAACACTTTTGGATGTTTATACTCTGTATAAACATGCAATTTGGTCAGTTAATTGAGCTCTTCTTACAAATCCTAGTGATATCTCTCTAAGTTATTATGAAGTTTTGAAAGGATTTTAATTCAGATGTGAAGGAAACCAATTAAGACAATCACTTTAAAAGGACTTTAATCCTAGGCAGGAACCTATTAAAGACAATCTCTCAAAAGAAATTTAATTCTCTTCCCATAGAAACCAATCAAGAAAATCACACAAGTGCAATAAATGTGTCTTGACAACTATATTGATATACTTAATCTGAATAACATAGACATACCACTTCAGAGACAACCAAATCACATATAAGAATAAATATTAACAGAACAGTTGAACACCAGAAATTGGGCCACCAATTCAGATTGTTTCCTCTGTTATATTACTTTAAAAGATAATACAATGTGTATCAGAAGTCTTCATTTTCTTCTAATCTATTATATCTAATCCTAATTTCTCATGATTGACTCATTATGCTATCTTACATATATACTTTGTATTTTTAAGGGTTCCAACCCTTCATCCATTCTGATGCAGCCTCTTGATTTAATTATTTATCTTCAATATTTTTATTTTAATATCCTCCTCTTGATTTAATTAATTATCTTCAATATTTTTATTTTTATTATAATCCTACATTTGCTAGCACTTTCACCTAATTTAAAAATATTCTCCAGACAAAAGCAATTACCTTCTCCGCTTCTATATCCTCTTAGCTCCTTGGGTGAAAAATATTTCACTTATGTCCCAAAACAATTGGACAAGATCAGATTGACAAGCATCTTTGATTCACTAAACTTATCATCAAAACTCCACACAATTTCACTTGATTCTTTCAATATTCACTTAAGACTCCTCAATACATCTTACTTTCCAAGGCAACAAAACATACATTCTCTCTTTCAATCTTTCTTTAACCTGTTACCAGACCTTCAAATCACTGTTACCATCATCAAATTGGCTGATACAAAACATTCACCATGAGGGAAACCTCTGAAACATTTAAATTGATCATTATGCATTCTCAAACCATCACTTTGCACCATGACTTCACACAGCTCAAATCACCAAGACTACAAACCAACAATATACCTTCAATGTCATCCCTTTAACAGTCACAATCACAAAAATCAGTCACCTATACCACTGTTACACAGTTTTGCACTTTTAGCAGTCAAGTCACCATTTTCCACAATAGGTTCATCTTGCTCATATTAGTAAGTCAACCTTCTAAACCTTTTACCAGAGTATCTAGGCAACTTTACCAACATCACCAAGGCAGAAACAAATACATTCAACCACTCATTTCCCTAGTTTAGCAGATTTCCACATTCTTTGCTTTCAACCACAAAAATTGCTTGTAGCATAGCAAGACTACAAAAACAGTTATATCAAGCAATGCATATTGAAATTCTTTGAACTAAATCTTGCTTAGGGAACCCATTTATGTCAATTCAAACATATTCGAACATCTAAACCTTTGTTTGAATAAAACAACAAATAACTTAATGTCTCGTTTCAACATAGGCCTAATTAGGTGAAAATTACAAAAGGAGGTCACCTTGAATGACCACCAAAACTTATTAACACCAAAAATATTTAATAATGTTGTGAAGCATGGGATTCAATCATTTTTAGGAATGAAATGCTCAAATCAGCATTGACCAACCAAACCCTTATTTTGTGCACAACCAAACCCTACAAATGAGGGTTTCTTGAAAAGGAACCATGCAAACCTCAAATCCACCTGCCACCACTTAAAAAAGGTTAGATTATGTTTTCTTATGCTTTGGAAACCATTACCAAGCCTTTGCAAGTGATTCATCTTCTAGCCCTTGACTGTAGGCACAATCAATGCATAAAAATCACTAAAATCTCCCTCGAGTAGCTTCATAACTTCATACCCTTGCATTCCCTATCCCTATCCACACACAAAATCACTTAAAACATTCCAACTACATTCAAATAATCCATCCCACCATTTCTAAATAGTCTACCATGGTGGGATGGGGTGAAACTTCTTAAAAGACTCTCAACTCTTTGACTGGTTTTTCTATCAAAACCCATAAAATTAGCCTCTAAAACTAATGAAATCATTTCAAGACACCTTTAATTAATTGCTATAACCCAAAAACACAACAATGATAAAGTTTATATTCTGCTATATAGTCTATACAAGGACTGGTTCAAGAGAAAAAACACTGAAAAAATATAGGAAACAAGGACTTTATTTAGCAAAATGTTTCAAGAATACAAAGAATGTCTCTTTGCTTGCCTTCTACAAGCTTTTAAAAATATTTCTAATCTAATAACTGCCCTTACAACTTTCTCCATCGACTACAACTACCCAAACTGCCTCATGACCTTTGGTATTCCTGATTTTGTGCACTTTCCTGATTTTTGCCTTTTTACAAATTTGACAACTTTTACAATTTTTGCACCTTTACACCTTTTACAAATTTTAACATTATTTTTCAAATTGAATTCACCCACTAATGACCTAATGGACACTTAATTACATTGGAATGACCTTTTACAAATATTTACATGCTTTTACATGGTTCTACATTTGAAAATTCAAATCTTGAATTTTTTTCCTTTTGAGGACATTTAATGTCAAGGTGCTCCTACACCAACATCTATACTTTACACCATGCCATGATTATTTTATGCTTCTACATGAATAATTTTCCCAATACTACATTATTCCCATCACTTGCTGGTAATTTCATATTAAATCCCTTTAATGGAAATGTTTTACCTTTTAATGAAAACATCACACTAAAATATCATGTTTTCCCCAAATTAAATGGTGTCTTTTGAAGGGACCTATTTTTAATTCTTGTCGATATCAATTACTTTTCCCTAGTGATATGCTCATTTGTTCTTCTGGATATAGAAATGACACCAAGAATACTCACTCTGAAATGTCCATGTTTACTCAATAATGTTCATGCTTCTTTCATTGCCATATAAGGGTTTTGAAGGGACTTCAATTACATTATCTTTGATATTCATTTTCTCTTCAATGAATGCCTTTCTCATTTTAGGGATTTCAAAGGGACTTAGAATACACTCTCTTCGATACTTGCTTCTCCCTCCGAAATTTCCTCGGAGAAATCTTTGCAATTTGTTTCTTCAATTGCTTTGATCCATCCATGGGGCCACCTGCTAATTCCATTTGCTTGAGAGTTTCAACAAAACCATTTTGTGTGCAATCTGTAATTATTGCATTCCATGAAGCTAAGTTTCTTTGAGAATTTTTGTCAATCAACTAGCACACCTTGCCTAAGCCTGTCATTATGCTTATCTTCACCATC
Organism: Sequoia sempervirens; assembly: GCA_007258455.2. Taxonomy (NCBI): domain Eukaryota; kingdom Viridiplantae; phylum Streptophyta; class Pinopsida; order Cupressales; family Cupressaceae; genus Sequoia; species Sequoia sempervirens. Next base: position 40,755 of record VDFB02324339.1, on the reverse strand, counting down.
ATGCCTACAAAAGTTGCACAACATGGAGAGAAACACTGTCTGAGACAAGAATGTAATGAGCCCAATCCAAGCTGACTCAAAACTCACCACTGGCTGCCCTTGTAATTTTGTCAAACAATTTGTAGATGAAGTAATGTCTTGATGTTATAATGTTTCAGTTTGTTGGTTTGTGTGTATTTTGAGCATAAAATGATATAACTTGACTTGAAATGAATTCTAAATTATCAAAGCATGAACTAAGCATGAAATGCAATTGTTTTTGTGTTTTCCAAATGTAATAGATTACCTATGTAAGTAAAAAATCGTCACCTACAACCTGTTGACATTTTGTCAAACAATTGGCATGCAAACTAATATGTTGATAATGAGTGCTAATAAAATGACATTACATCGAACACTTGTCATGTAACTTATATCTCCTTTATTGTGGACAAGCCCAAGTGCAAGATATCATGAAAATGCTAGGACTCTTAGCCTACAATGTGATATGCCAATAATGCCAAATCTGATTATGAATAGACAAGTGCAACAGTGACTATTGACAAAGCTAAATGCAATAAATTGAACTGATAATTACAATGCTTTTATTGCAAATGAAGTTCCTAAATCAAATGCAAATAATGATGGGCAAGAACCTGGAACTTGTTGGCTTCTTGGACCAAAATATTCATTTCTCTTTGTGTGGTACAAATTTTCCTTCAAACTTGTAGTGCCTAGCCTCCTAATCATCTAACCATGCATCATGAATTTTATTTGATTTTTATTTCTCCTCCTAGCTGGGAATTGAACCTCCTAGCTGGCCGCCCCTATCACTATACTCAGATATGATATTATAATTATATGTTTCCTCCAAGTTATCCCCCTTAAGCTCCAAATACCTTCACAAGATGTCCACAAAGAGAGTGTTCCACCTAAAGAAGCAATTTTATGCACTTGAGAGACCCTATGAGTGAAATCAATGGCCACAATAGACTGTTGGAAATGACTGATTTTTATATCAAAAGTGTACAAGATGCAAAATCAACCTCCTTGAATGCCAAACTTGATGAAGACTTTGAGCACAAAATATCTCCACAATTATCTCCAATTGAACTAAGCAAAATTGGCCAATGGCCACAAATTTTGTACCAATGAAAGGACTGATATATCCTCTCCAAACTGCAACCCTTCAGAGGATATTTCACCACCTCAGTTATACCAATCTAAGGGAGTTTTCATTCCCAAAGACCAAGTTGATAATTTGTAGAAACCCTTGGCTCCACAAAATACTCATAAAATACAAATGTCAATAACTGGATGCCTAGAAGCTTGACTTGTTCTTCTTTTATACTTTTCCATCCAATTTCAAGAAGCTTCTAGAAAGTAATATTATTTTATTTTATTTTAGTGGCTTTATGATATAACATTTTATTTTAAGTCACTATATTAAATTAATTAAATATAAGGTTACTTTTTTATTTTAATTATTTAATAACCTTATAAAATAATTAATTTAATAATTTATCCCTTATTTCTCCCATTAGCCTTATGGAGAAAAAAGGCTAATTAATATCATCATGATGGCCCTAAGAAGGGGACATTATAGTTTTCCCTCCCTGAAATTGCTTGTCCCCAAGCAATCTCAACTCATGATGTTGTAAGATCTCCTCACTCTCCCATGTAGAGTCCTCCACTGGCAAGTCCCTCCATTTGATCAAATACTCTCTAATAACTTGTCTCTACAACTATCTCTCTATCACATCCAAGATACCCTTGGGCACCAGAATCACTTCCCCTCATCATCCAAGGGTGGTAAAGTCATGGAAGGAACCACACGATGTACTAACGTCTTCTTGAGGCATGACACATGGAAAACATTATGCACCCTATTGTCTATCGGCAACTCTAGCTCATAAGCCACCTCACCAAATTGCCTGATAATCCTGAATGGCCCATAATATCATGGCTTAAGCTTCTTTGTGCCACTCTTCTTGAGAGTGGACTGTCTGTAGGGATGCAACATCAAGTATACCATATCCCCTACCTCAAATGAGCACTCAACTCTTCTCTGATTTGCTTTCTGTTTATGTTGGTTATGTGCCTTCTAAATATTTTCACAAAGAGATCTCATAATATCCTAATTTTCCTGCAACATATCCCCAGCACTAGGCACTCGACTGTCACCCATCAATAAATCCAGAAAACTAGGTGCCTCATAACCATACAATTCCATAAATGGTGTCATTTGTATCGAAAGATGGTAAGTGGTATTGTAGCAATACTCACAAAGGTATATCCACTTAACCCAACCCTTTTGTTTTCTTGCAAAGTAATTCCTTAGATATCCTTCCACCCATTTACTGACACTCTCTGTCTAACCATCTATCTGTGGATGGTAACTGGTACTCAGAGTAATTCAATCCCACATAGTATGAAGAGCTCCTGCCAAAAATGACTCATGAAATGACTATCCCTATCACTCACAATGCTCTGAGGTAACCCATGCAACCTAAATATCTCGTGGAAGAATAGCTCTGCTACCTATGCAGCTAGATATATAGACGTGATTGGAATGAAGTGAGCATATTTAGTCAAATGATCAACAACCACATAGATGCAGTCCTTGCCATGGGCCTTCGGCAGACCTGTGATGAAATCCATCAAAAAACACTCCCACTTCCTGTTAGGAATGAGAAGTGGCTGAAGTAAACTTGCAGGGTATGTGCGCTCCTGTTTATTTTGTTGGAAAATAGGACACTCTCGGACATTTAATGAAGAACATATGATTTGAGTCCCTTCCAAGTAAACATCTCCCATATCTTTTTGTAATTCTTGAAGTAACCGGGATGTCTAGCCATAGGGGTGTCATGAAAGGTTCTCAAAACCAAGTTCTTCACCTCTAATCCTAGGGCCAAAAAGATCCTCCCTTTGTAAATGATCAAATCATTTACAATTGAATACCTGATATCCTGTATTGAACCCTCAACAATACCTGAAGCCCACATGTCCTTGGCATACTCTTCCACAATCAAGTGCCTCCAATCCTCTAAAATTTCTACCATAGAGCTCAAATGTGGATGGTGAGATAGAGCATCAACTACTACATTCTGAGTTCCTTTGACAAAAGCAATGTCAAAGTCATATTATTTTAGCATGCTTACCCACTTCTATTGATGATCATTAAGATCTTGCTACCCAAGGAAATGTCTCAAGCTATTATGATCTGTCTTAACCACAAACTTGTTTCCCACAAGGTATTGCTTGAACTTGGCCAATGCATGCATAATGGCCAACATCTCCTTATCATATATGTTGTAGCTCCTCTTTGGGCCTCTTCACTTCCAACTCTCAAATGCAATTAGATGCTTTTCTTGCATAATAACTACACCAATCCCCTCACCTGAAGCATCGCACTATAGCTCGAAGGGTCTAGTGAAATCCGATAATGCAAGAACTAGACAAGTAGTCATAAGTTGTTTGAACCTCTCAAAACACTCCTGTGCCTCCGGAGTCCATACGAATGCCCCCCTTTTTTCAAATCTGTGAGTGGTGTTGCATGTTGTGAATATACACTAAAAAATCTATGGTAGAAGCCACATAGTCCCAAAAATCCTCTGAGCTGTGTGAGGCTCACAGGTGTAGGCCACTCAATGATAGCCCTGATCTTATTAGGATCCATGTGTACTCCCTCTACGTTGATGATGTGGCCAAGATGCAACAATTTTGTCATGCCCAAATCATATTTGGATTCCTTGGCATACAAGGACTCCTTGCCAAGAATACCCAATAATGTGTCCAAATGTGCAACATGCTCCTCCCATGTTTTGTTATACACCAAGATATCATCAAAGAAGACTAGCACAAACTGTCTCAATTATGATTGGAAGACCCTATTCATTGTGGACTGAAAAGTTGTAGGTGCATTGGTTAGCCCAAATGGAATAACCACAAACTAAAAGTGACCATAATGGCAAGAAAATGTTTTCCTCACAATGCCTTGCTTCCTAACACAAATTTGGTGATACCCTGATCTCAAATCAATTTTTGAAAAGTAGTGAGCACCATTTAACTCGTCTATCAACTCATCAATCCTAGGGATAGGATATATGTTTTTGATTGTTCTTTTGTTCAACAACCTATAATAGATGCACATCCATAAAGTACCATCTTTCTTTTTAACCAAAAAAATTGATGAAGCAAATGGTGACTTACTAGGCCTGATGTGTCCCATAGTGAGCAACTCCTTAATCATTTTCTCGATTTTATCCTTAAGTTGCTTGGGATGCCTATAGGGAGTGACTATCATGGGTTTGTCCCCCTCCTCTAATTCAATTATATTCTCAATCCCTCTATCTGGAAGTCTACATGAAGGAATCTCACGGAATACCTTTGTGTGCTTAATCCTCAACTCCCGAATGTCTAGGTGGTATTTTGATTTCTGCTACTCCCCTTGCATTGGCATCAAGGCACACTATGTTACCCACTCAACCATGTCATGTTGCATGAGCCTCTCCATTATCCTGAATGATATCATCTTTCAACTAGCATCCTTGATGGCCTTACACACATGAGTCTTCCCATCCACTTGAAATTTCATCTCCATCTCATGAAGATTAAGGGTAAACTCACAAATGTCATGTAGCCATTTCATTCCCAAAACCATATCAGTATCTCCCATATTTACCACATAGAAATCTATCTTAAATTCAAAATTATTCAAATGCATGGGAAGATCTGGAATCATCCTGTCACACTTAAGATTGTAACCATCTGCCACCTTTAACCTTATGCTTGCGAATTCCTTTGTCTAAATCCCACGCCTCTCCACCAATCTAGCATCAATGAAATTATGTGTGGCCCTTGTGTCTAATAAAGTGATAATAGTTTGCCCTACTAAAACCCCACACATCCTAAATGATCCTTCCTATTGAATGCTAGTGAGGCGTGCATCATGAGACTTCACTTCAACTCCATTTTTTGACTTTTCCTCTTCATGTTTTTCTCTTGAATCCTCCAGATCAGATTGCTGGTTTGAATTTTCAGACTCAGAATCTTCATAAAATGCCCACATTTCTCTATTAGCTTTTCCCTTAGGTCTCAAGGGACAGTCATGGTTTGCATCATAGGGCCCCTTACAATAAAATACAACTTCTTTTTGCACAAATCATTGAGTGTATCATGATCTAGAGGTGTTGTTGACGTGCCCTTAAATTTTGATTTGTTCTTCTTCTTAGAAAAATATTTTCTATCCCAATATGAAGAAGATCCTTTCGATGAGAACTTGCTTTGTGGGGCTGCAAGTTCCATGCTTCTAGCTTTTTTCATCGCTTCCTATAGTGTTGGAGGATCAAAGGCTTTTAACCATCCTTTCAATGATTCCATCAATCCTTCAGTAAACAAGACTACCAATCTCCTTTCATTGATATTAGGTACCATTACTGGCAATCTCTGAAAATCAGCAACATATGCTTCTAGAGTCCCAAGTTGCTTCAATTGTGCTAGTTCCTAGAATGTCACCTCAGGGTCCTTAACATTAAATTTATCTATCAATCTATTAGTGAACTCCTCATAAGTATTGATAAGGTTATGGCCAAGAGTGACCAAACCATGGTACCACCATTCGTGAGCAGCTCCCTCTAAGTGTAGTGTAGAAAATTTTATGGCGTCCTCTTCAGGCATTGGTCTCAATGAGGGATAATTTTCTAACTTTTTCACCCATGACCTAGCTGTACATTCATCACTTCCATCAAAATGGGCCAAATTCACCTTCCCGAGAGACTACTGATAATTTGTTCTTACTGGAGCACAGTGATCATTTCTTCCTCCATTTCTCCTATTCTCGTGATTCATGAATTGATCAAAATTCCATTGGTCTCTAAGATTAGGAGGTAGGGTGTTATACTCCATGTAAGCTTGCCTGGAATCATCCCCAAATGGTACTGCAACCTCTACCTGTGGTTGTTCCTCCGTAGGAGTGAAAGTAAGGAAGAGAGGTCTAGAGGTTGATCCTCTAGTGTTTTCTATCCTATCTCTCCCATTGACCTCTGTATTGTTACCATTGTTATCATGGACGCCATTTTTCTCTCCTATATGATTGTTTTGATTGTGGGGCTGATTTTGATTCTGAGTTGCTTGTTGATCCATTCTTGCTAGCAGGTGTGACATCATATCAATCATTCCATTGAACTTATTCCCCAATACTTTCAACTACTTTTCCTATCTGTCTTAAAGCCTCTAAAAAGTATCTACCTTTGGAGTTGGTGGAAATTGAAATTGCTAATTCCTTGCTTGACTTCTAGTGTATGGTCTATCACACATCTGATGATCACAGGATGGTAGAATCATGGCTTTGATACCATTGTAATGAGCCCAACCCAAGTTGACTCAAAACTCACCACTATCTACCCTTGTAATTTTTTGTCAAACAGTTTGTAGACGAAGTAATGTCTTGATGTTATAATGTTTCAGTTTGTTGGTTTGTGTGTATTTTGAGCATAAAATGATATAACTTGATTTGAAATGAATGCTAAATGATAAAAGAATGAATTAAGCATGAAATGCAATTATTTTTGTGTTTTCCAAATGTAATAGATGACCTATGTAAGTAAAAAATCATCACCTACAACCAGTTGGCATTATGTCAAACACTTGGCATGCAAACTAATATGTTGATAATGAGTGCTAATAAAATGACATTACATCAAACACTTTCCATGCAACTTATATCTCCTTTATTGTGGACAAGCCCAAGTACAAGATATCATGAAAATGTCGAGACTCTTGGCTTACAATGTGATATGCCAATAATGCCAAATCTGATTATGAATAGATAAGTGCAACAGTGACTATTGACAAAGCTAAATGCAATAAATTGAATTGATAATTACAATGCTTTTATTGCAAATGAAGTTCCTAAATCATATGCAAATAATGATGGGCAAGAACCTGGAACTTGTTTGCTTCATTTCTCTTTGCTTGGTGCAAATTTTCCTTCAAACTTGTAGTGCCTAGCCTCCTAATCATCTAACAGTGCATCATGAATTTTATTTGATTTTTATTTCTCCTCGTAGTTGGCCGCCCTTGTCACTATTCTCAAATATGATATTATAATTATATGTTTCCTCCAATTCATCCCCCTTAAGCTCCAAATACCTTCATAAGATTTCCACAAAGAGAGTGCTCCACCTAAAGAAGGAATTTGATGCACTTGAGAGCCCCTATGAGTGAAATCGATGGCCATAATGGACTACTGGAAATGACTGATTTTTATATCAGAAGTGTACAAGATGAAAAATCAACCTCCTTGAATGCCAAACTTGATGAAGACTTTGAGCACAAAATATCTCCACAATTATCTCCAATTGAACTAAACAAAATTGGCCAATGGCCACAAATTTTGTACCAATGAAAGGACTGATGTATCCTTTCCAAACTGCAACCCTTCAGAGGATATTTGACCGCCTCAGTTATGCCAATCTAAGGGAGTTTTCATACCCAAAGACCAAGTTGATAATCTACAAAAACCCTTGGCTCCACAAAATACTCATCAAATGCAAATGTCAATAACTAGATGCCTAGAAGCTTGACTTGTTCTTTTATACTTTTCCATCCAATTTCAAGAAGCTTCTAGAAAGTAATATTATTTTATTTTATTTTATTTTAGTGACTTTATGATATAACATTTTATTTTAAGTCACTATATTCAATTAATTAAATATAAGGTTACTTTTTTATTTTAATTATTTAATAACTTTATAAAATAATTAATTTAATAATTTCTCCCTTATTTCCCCCATTAGCCTTCGAGAGAAAAAAAGATAATTAATATCATCATGATGACCCTAAGAAGGGGACATTACAAGGAACCACCATGTTTTTGGATGTGCCAATGTTTTCAACACTCCAACGCCCAATACAAACTCATCCCCGTAGATAAGCGTTACATATTCCTCCGATGTTCTCGATCACATAGCTTGCATCATTGCATCCCCTTTCTAAGCTCTTCCTTGGGATTAATTTCCATGGTCTTCTTGCTAGATATGTGGTTTGGCATGCTACCAATTGTGCTATCCTCGAAATATCCATATTCATAAAACTTGAACAAAGTGCTGAAATCTAGAGCCATTTTATTTATCTCATCACTCTCAACAAAGAACCAAAATCCTCTCAGCATTAGGATAGACCGCATGGACACCAATCTCTTCATAGCTAGATTTAAAATTTGAGGCAATAAAAAAGTTGGAAATGTAACGCCAATATAGAAGGGACAATATCTTTCCATCTTTGAATCTCAACTGCCTGTGTGGCATTAACCATTTCACAATAACTTTGTTTTCTTTGAAATGTATCACATACCTTATTATGTCATTGATAATCCTTGGCATCTGTGTGGTTGATTAATTTTTCTCTTCACTTATTCTTGCCGCCTATCATATTACAAGCTTCCAATGTGACCTGAGATTAGAATCAATTCATGGGATGGATTCAATTGCTCTAATTCCTTATTTACATGAGGCAAATCTCTGGATCCAATTGATACTTATGCATAAGTTCATCCAATGTAGGTATCAATTGTGCATATGCAATAATAAGCGTATTTGCACTAGTCAAGGATTCTGCATACTAAGGCAATAGTCCATGGCACCTGGAAAACTGCTCTCTAACCATTTTTATGTGTGGTATATCTGCTTCAATGATTTTGAGCTTTGGGAAATAGAAGAGGTGTTTCCAACCTAGGTTCATCTCTTAATCGTTTAAAGAATATTTTTCTTATCCAGAATCTTGAACTTCACCTATTTTCTCAATGAAATCTTATCAAAATTGGCACTTGACTTCAAGTGAAACTATGTCACATTGTGCACTGTATTTTTTCTTTGCCAATTTTGAATACATATTATTTGTAATCATCTAGGTCCCTCTGTTTACTTGTCGAATGAAGGGGAATGATGCAGGTTCAATTCTTTCATAGAATTTGTAGCGATGTTGCTACTTTTTGAAGCTTCTTGATGCAAACTTTCAAAGCCATGATTTGTGATTTTTTTGAACTTTTGCTTTACAGTCATCATATTTTTGCTCCTTTAGTTCCCCTATCAAGTTTTCCCTAGCTTTTTCAAGTTGAAGTGATGTCCAAGGGTGTTTTTTCAAGCTATGAGGATGTAGTGTGTGTCCTTTTGCATCAATGAAATATTGTTCACCACTGTTTCCAGATATAAAATCCTTTGGTTTCTACAGAGTTCTTCCCTTTTTGAAATAAGTGCCATTTAATTCAATCATTTTGTTAGAACACTTTTTTAATGGTCTCATCTCCATAATCCTTTTGAGCATTACCTCAAGTATTTGAATCTTATGGTATTTTATTTCTTGCAATTATTCCATCAAAACTCAAAATACATGTTAAATTGAAGTGGCTATTCATCATAATTTATTGTCTAACATCTTGCACTCTAATAAAAATAGATCAAGTTGCCTCCAAAATTGCCTTGGAAAATTGATCAAAACTTCTCCTGGAGCCATGAAAATGCACCAAAATGTTGATTTTATAATAGGGGGGCATGGTTGTAAAATAGATTGGAATTAATTCATCAGGATTGCAAACTTTTAACACTCAAAGTTGCTTACTTAGCCTGTTTTGAAACTACACCTGTTAAAAACCATCTCGAGCCCACCATCTTGCTACTTTGAAAAAATATCAAATCTAATTCTAGGAAGCTTCCAACCTGGATATTAGTTCATTTAGGTCAAATAAACATGTGTGTAGAAGGTTTTTTCATCATTTTATTTCCTTCACCAAATATCAAATGTCAAAGTTGACCCCTCTAGGAATGTAGTCACAAAAACTTTGGAAAATCCATTTGGTTTTGGCTTCGAAAAAATACCAAACGAGATGTTGGGGCCTTGAAAATTGGAATGAAAGTAGATTAACATGGGGAAAATCTGGAACACCAATTGGTTTTCCATGGAAATCTTCTAGTTAATGAATGCTGGCCTCCAAAGCTGGCCTCTTTGGAAAATTTTGTAATATGCAGACAACAATCTTTTCTAGAACCCTTCAACTTGGCACTTCAAAACTTTATCAAATCTAATAGTAGGAAGCTCAAATCAGGTGTACATACTTACATATGGAAGATAAACATGTTTACAAAGTTATTTAGCATAAAATTGAATGGGCTTTCAATTATGATTTTTCAAAGTGGGTTCCTGAGGCAAATTTTACAACTGTATTTCTGAGTGCTTAAATCAAACTTTTCATCCTAGAAGCCTAAAATTTTGCAAAAAATGGTAGGATATTCTAGTTCCTAACAATCCCAAGAGAAAAATCTTCAACTGAAACTTTGCAAGCCTCTAAATATGGATCCAATAAGCACTTTCCCACCGATTTCATGTAAATTGGATGGATATTTTTCCCTCGATCTGAGTTTCTATAAGTCTTGACAACTTTTCATGACAACTTTGACAACATTTACAACTTTGTCATTTTGGTACTTTTGAAGGCTTCAAATCCACTTTTTTTCAACCTATAAACCTACAATCACACATTAAAGAGAGGAAAACTTGTTGATTGTTAGGAAATGAGGGTTGTCCTTGGTCAAACCCCTTTTAGGTAATTAAATCAAATGATGAGATAATGAAATAAGGACATGAAACATGAACAATGATACCTTGAATGATGTCTTAACATGAAGTGGCTATGAAGGATGTAGATCTAAATCTTGAAATAAGTGTAGAACAATGCTTAATCTTGGATCTTGAATGCAACATCACAACACTAGCTCAACAACATGCTCGATGCTTGATAACCTTGACATGATGATGGATCTTGAATTGCTACAACAAATGATGAAGAATTTATCCCTTGAATGCTTTAAAGATGCTCTTGAATGTTCTTGAGTAGTATTGTGAAGTCTTGTAAACTCTTGTAATCAAAAACTTTCTATTAGGAATGCTCTCTTGAAAGTCTTAGGTGAAAATGGGTGAAATAACCTTGTATTTATACTTGTTTATGCTTAATTCCTTGAAATTACAACACTGCAAGCTGACATAAAATCTAAGAGAATAAAATCTCACAAAGAATTTGAATTAAATTTTATTTTGGGCCACACAGAACTCATACACCAGAAGTAGCATATGAGTCCCATTAGGCCTAGCTATGGGACACATTTTTCAAAAATGCTTAGAATGATGCAAAATCAAGATTGAGGCCCCGAAACTTAGGTGGAACTCATACGCCCAAGGTGGCATATGAGTCCTAGATCACTAAATTTGGGCCATACAATCCAAAAACATTAATTTATGATTTTTCATTACATATGTGTCAAGATTATTCTCAGAAAGATGCACTAATTAAGGCTTGTGGATGCAAAATAAGGCCAAATAAGGCATAAACAAGTCCAATTTATTAATGAAGCCCTAGATTAGTGTGAAAGTGTTAGGATACACTTTACAGCACCCTAAATAAGGCATGATTAATTCCATTTCATTTACAAGGGCCCAAAAATTTAATGTAAAGGTGTAAATGAATACACTTTACAACACTAAATTAAGGAAAAATTAGGTCTATTTAGCTTAGAAGGACCCTAAATCCAATGTGAATGTGTAAAAAACATTACAAATCTAGATCAAGGTGACATTAGGTCCATTTTAATGTTAATCATTCCCAAATTAAACATGAAAATGTAAACGGCGACATTTTTCTACACTACATTAATGTATTGGTTATTTATTCTCTCAAGAAAGTTTTAAACTATTTCGCAATATAAACGAAGAAAAAATATTTAATACGTTATAGAGGATCTACTAGTTTATTTATATAATTTTAAATAATGTTTAATCATGTATGTTCTTAATATCTTTATATTTATATTTTGAGTGTCATGAAGACATACTTATGTTGTACATGTGTATGTATGGTTCTTGTGTTTCATGCTTTAGGTGTGTTTATCCTCAAATTTAATATATTCTCTATTTATCATGTCATCAAGGAAATACCATGTTGTATTTTTTCCATCAACCAACACTCTTAAATCACTAAAACATATATCTTTTATTTTGGTTTAGTTTTTAGTTTTTTTAACTACCAAAATACATGATTTAGTATTATAAACCTTGTTAAAATATAAATTTAAAACTAAAATCAAATGTATATCAAGATAATTATGCTCGTATAGTTTTTATTTTATATATACTCAGATGTTTCCTCTAATGATTCCCTAGTTGTAAGGAGTAGGTCTAAGGATAGTAGGGTTAAGAAAAAGGGTGGTGGAGATAAAAATTCTTAGAGGAAGGATAGTTCTAGGTCTCATAGTAAGCCTAAGCTGAAGTGTTATAATTATGGTAAGAGAGGTCACATAAATAAGTATTACAAGTCCACAAAGGAGGGTGAATCCTTTGATAGATCCTTGGTAATGATTCTTGGTTTATTGATTTAGATTCATAATACTACATTACTCCATATAGGGATTAGTACTATAATTACAAGGAGTGTAATGGAAGATCATTTTTCCTTTGTGATAATAGCTCTCTTCAAATAGGTGTTCAAGGGAAGGTGAAAGTGTCTCTCACGGAGGTTAGAGTGAGGAATCCCTTTGATGTTTGGTATATACAAGGTTTGGATATAAATTTGGATTATATCTCTAATATTATTTTCTTTGGTGTGCATACCATATTTTTTGAAAAAAGGCTATAGGTTAGAGGAAATTTGGTTCTAGCTAAAGGTGTGAGGTGTGAAACTCTTTTTGAGTTGTATGCATCAATATTATGCATATTTATAAATGTTACTAAACCTAAATAACATTTGTTGCAACATTAGTAGCTAGATAATATTGGAGAAAACTAACCAAAAAAATTGGTAAGAATAATGTGGAAGGTCTAGTGGAAGGCCAACATTATGTGATTGGAAAGAAAAATAAACTCTGGTTTATATCAAGAACCTCCAAAGTAAGGGATGTATTGAGATTTATAATTTCATATTAAATTTTTATGATCTTCCATTGATTTCACTTGATTTTACCACTTTGCATCAAGGAATTATTGTATTCTTGCAAGTTTCATGTATTCATGTTTTCACTCATTGGGTGAAAAATTAGGATTATATTTCATACACATTGTTTGTACCTATAGGTAAGTACACATTAGGAAAAAATTCTATACTTATTTCATTTTAGTTTTCATGATTAGATTTCATTCTCACATCTTCCAAAATTAATTTTATTTGACACTCATTCATAGCACAAATAATTTGATAGGGGAATATTGTTAATTATGTTCTTAGTTTATGCATATTTTTAATAGGTTGGTGTTACTTCAATAGTAGGGTAGGTCTAATAAATTTTATAGTAAGAGGGCTTTTACCAAATTAATTTTTTAATTACTTAAGTCTCTTTTCACTCTAGCTACTTAAGATTACTTAGGTCATGTGCTTTATTGTGTCTCAAGTTATAATATGAGGACACATGTCATGATCTAATTTTATCCTCACCTAGGGTTACTCTAGGGTTGCTTTTTTTCTTTTTTCTTTTTCCTTCTATAAAATTTATTATTGTATTATTCAAAATTTGTGAGGTTACAAATTTATAATGGTTCATCGAATTTATTTTTTGGATCAATTGACTCTTGACATCTATATATTTGTTGTTCTCTAGAATTGTACAAAAGGTTTTTTATTACAAGTGATCCTTGGGAGCTATAGGGTTGATGAATAAACTCCAACATGGTATCAAGCTTCAAATTTGTAATCCATTGTCCTCTTTTTCAGAGATTTGACCTTGGGTGAGAAAATGGTACTTATTGGAGCCAAAAGTTTTAGATTCTTTGAAAAGTGAGAATCGATCTAGGATCTAATGTCGATCATAGATCAAATGCATTCTAGTAAAAAAATGATTGAATATCAAATAGTGGAATGAAGAAAGAAATATGAAAGAGAGAAATTAGATATAAAGAAAGAGAAATTTGAGAATACACTCGGTACTCTCACCGAGCTATCACCAAACTAGTGAAGCTGAGAGTAGAGTGTTGTATATATAGTAAAAATAGGTCATATACATCCAAGTGGTGCATTAACTCCTACTACCCATAAAAGGTGGGAGGTTTTACCTACTTGGTAAATGCCAAAACATGTGGCATAACCTCCTTAGGTGAAGATAAAAGAGAGATTATGAGAGGTGGCACATAAAGCCAAAAGAGGGTGAGAAACCCAACTACCCCATAACCTACTCAGGTAAGGACAAAATAGTGGTTATGAGAGGTGGCACAATAAGCCAAAAGAGGGTGTGTAACTCAACTATCCATATGCGGAAGAGAGTGACACATGCAGTCCATGTATTTCTCCACATTTCCTCATATTAACCATGCCTAATAAACCTAAGAAATCTTAAATAATATGTTTAGGGAGAAAGAAATTCCTCTAACATAAGGAAAATAAAAATCTATACACTAACACCCACCCTTAAGCATAACTTATGTGGGTGAAAAGATGGGTCTTGGAAAATGAAGCCTGATGAGGTACACATGTACATAGAGATCCCACCAAAAAAGAAGCCCCCATAAGAGTAATGTCCTCCTCTAAATAGAGAGAGAGACAAAGAGAGAGAGAGAGAGAAAATACCCCCAAAGGAGAGAGAGAGAGAGAGAATGAATGACTAAAATCACCTCTTAAAGTAGACACCTGTCACACCCCTAGTGAAACTCGCAAATGAAGGAACTTGCTTTCTATGAAGGGTTTCATGAAGCTATCTACAATATGCTTTGATGTAGGACAATACTTAAGATCAATGATACATTCCTAAATAAGATCTTGAATGTAGTGCATACATATCTCAATATGTTTCATCCTCTTATGATGAACTAGATTCCTTGAGATTTCTATGGCACTCTTATTATCGCAAAAGATGACTTTAAGCTTTCAAAATGGAATTTTGAACTTAGTGAGAATATTTTGAAGCCAAATAGCCTCAATGGTGGCATTAACTTCCCCTTCATACTCAAACTTTGTTGATGGAAGATCAATTATAGAGTACTTCTTTCTCGATGAACAAACTGGACCATAGCCAAGTGAGAAGCAATACCCTGAAGTAGACTTGTGATCCTGAGAATCATCTGCCCAATCTAAATTTGTGTGTCGCACCAATTCAATATCCACACCTGTTGCATACTAAATCCCACAATTGTGAGTACCCTAAATATAGTGGAGGATCCTCTTAGCTACTTTACAATGCAAATTATGTGGCTCCTGCATGAATTGAGAGACCATTCCCACAACATATGAAATGTTGGGTCTTGTGTGAGTCAAATAAATGAGACTCATGACAAGCTCTCAATATAAATTGGCATCAACCAAGGGTGAAGAACACTTAGCCTTAAGTTTGACCCCTAGCAGAAATGGAATTAGTAAGCTTATAGTTATCCATGTGATATTTGGAGAGAATATCAAGTGCATACTTTGGTTGGCCAAGGAAGATACTAGAAGATGACTAAGTGATCTCAATCCCTAAGAAATAATGCAAAAGAACCAAGTCTAACATCAAAAATCTATCATGTAAATCAGTTTTCACTACTTTTACGGTGGATGAATGACTCCTTATGGTCAACAAGTCATCAACATAGAGAACCAAAAATGTGAGAGTTTCATCCTACTATAGAATGTATATGTTTGAATTAGAATAGCATTAATTAAACCCAACTATAAAAATGTATATGTTTGAATTAGAATAGCATCAATTAAACCCAACTATCAAAAGGAAGGAATCCATCTTGGCATACAAAGCTCAAGAAGCCTATTTGAGGTTATAGAGAGACTTCCAAAGATGACACACAAATGAAGGGTCTTGAATGAACCCATGTGGTTGCTCCATATAAAATTCCTCTTAAAGTTCATCGGGAAGAAAGGTACTGTTCACATCCATCTGATGAACTTCCTAGCAATGGACTACAATTATAGAAAGGACAAGCTAGATGGAATTCATTTTGGCAACTAGCACAAAATTATCTAAGTAGTCAATCTCTAGAATTTGGGAGAATCCTTTCATGACCAACTGAGCCTTATGCTTATCAACTAACCCATCTATTGCAAATTTTTCCAATAGATCCACTTGCATCAAATATGTTTTTTCCCTTAGGAAGAGTGACTAGATTCCATGTATGATTCAATTACAAGGAATTGAACTCTTCATGTATAGCAACATCCCACTCAAGGATACTCAAAGCTTCCCAAAATGTATGTGGATCTAAAGCTGATGCAATGAAGAGATGTGGAGCTTTTCAAAATTGTGACCTTGTTCTTCTTTTGTTTAATGGATCACCAACCCAATCACCTATTGACTCCAATATCTATCAAGCACAAAGAGGTGTTGAGGCTAGAGAATTTGGAGGAGAATCATCAACCTCTAAATGAAGACTAGGAGAGGAATGTGAATCTTCATCACCGTTGTCACTATCTAAAGTGGAGAAAGAAGACTCTGTTGAACACTCAAAATATTGAGAAGGGGGTGAATCAGTATTCTATTAAACCATCCAATTATTAACCATCAAATTTTGTGGCACCTTCAAATTTTGTAAATTTGAAGTGCCCATATTGAAAATTTTGCTTTGCACACTCAAAAATGCACCTAAAAAATCTGCCCAAATGACCTACTTTGGAGGGTCACAATTTGGAGCCAGTTGATTTTGATGCCAAACCCATTGGTGGACATATTTTCTTGACATATGTGAACATGTATGTTAGGTTTCAGCTTCCCGTGATGAGTATTGATGGGGTTTTGAAAAGCAAAGTTGGAGGGTTTTGGGATTGTTTTGTTGTTTGCAAACTCTTTGTCCTACAAAGTGGCCTCCTGTTCAAGCTGATATTTCATAGTTGGATGATTTTCATGACAAATGGATTGGTTCCCTACATTATCCCCACATTCATATGCTCCCTTATTCAGTTTCAGATCCTCAGGATATGATTTGATATTTTTACCAGGTCAAAAGCAAATGCAGTTTGTTCTGATTTCACATCTACATTTTCAACATGTTTTAAGGTGGTCAACTTTGACCCTTAATATCTCGTGATGAATGTGGATTGAATTAAATCCATCTTTCACACATGGTCAATGGTCCTCAATGATTTAATGTTTCTAGCGGAAATTCCCCAAGAGAAGATTTGATAATTTTTCAAGGAGGTGACGTGGTGTGCTTGAGTTGGTTTCGGATGGGTGTGGTTGTAGGAAAGTCTAACTGAGTCACTTTGGTGTTAATATTTTGTACCTCAGGATGAATTTTTCCATGTTATTTGTTGCACTATATTTTTAGTTCAAATGGTAACATGAATTCTTAGTTTCGCACCTCCTAGATGAGTTTTGATGGGTTAACTAATCCTTTTCTGACTACAACATGGCTGAAATTGGTGTTCTGAAAAGTTTCAAATTTTGAAAATCTAAGGACAACCCATTTCTTGTTTTGTTTTGAAATTTCTACAGCTCAATTTGCATAAAAAATGGAGGTCATATGATGTTTTATTTTAATGCATTTTGGGTGTGATGAACATGTCCTGGGGGCCAATTTACAAATTAGGTCATAGAAATCTTTCGGCGATGCAATTTTTGGGGAAATGGGTTTTCTCTAAATAATTGATAATGTCCCTACGCAAATTTTCATGACTTCAGGTGTCCTGATTTTCTTGCAATAAATTTCTCCATTTGGCATGCAGGCGTAATTAGAAGTCACACTTTTTCTAATGTTTCAAATGTTAATATTTAAAATATCATGACTATTTTAAATATTGTACAAATGTAAAAGGATCATTTAGGGAAAATATAAAGTTCATTTCAAATGTTTTTTTGGATCAGAGCAAGTTTAATTCTTGCTTTTGATTGGCTTAGACATGGCTTTCACTGCTTTCATGGTTGCATGGAAAAACTCATCTCGTAGATAAGCTTTTTCTTACCCATTTTATTTCAGTGATGCAATGTTTCTAGTGATGAGTTCTTGATTAGACAGGTCCATTTAATGTTTCATTGGCTTTGGTGAATCTTCTCAAACTTCAAAGTTTTTCACGGCAAGTCTTCATGGTGTGTCGCAGAAAAGATTTCTCTTTTCCGATGAACTTTAGCAATGAGAAATGCACTTGTTCTCCATTTCCCGTCATGGAAATGCTTATCCATTTCAATTGATCTTTAGCAATTGAATTTCTCAAGCTTTCTCTTATCACTCATCGCAATGGAATGTCTCCATTTTATTTTGTTTCCATGATGCACAATATGTGAAGTGAAGTGCGGGAAACAAAATGTGGAGGCACGGGTAAATTTTTTTAAAGCCCTCACAATTAAAAACAAAAAAATTTATTGTTGAGAAATAAAATATTTCATGAGAATGCACAGGTGAAAATGGGGTTTTCACAGCCAATGAAGATGAATATTTTTCATGGAAAGGTGAATTTTCTATTGAAGAATCAAGGTGAAGGAAAGAAAAATGCAAAGGCATAATTTGTTATTGCAAAGGAAGAGAGAAGAGATAGGCTTTTCCATTTCTTGTTGCTGATCAACAGAGGATGATGCTTCCAAGTGTCTTCAATGAATTAATTTTAGGGCTCTTCTTCCTTCTATATCTTCTCATTCTTTTCTCATTGTTAGGGGTTCTGAATTCTTGTATGGGGCTGGGTAGATAGAAAATGTTGAATCTAAGTCATGAAATGAGTATGTAAATTGTAATAGCTGAGTTTCATGAGTAAATGTCAATTAGTTTGTGCAATTAGAGCATGATTGTCATCAAATTGTCTCCAGATTTGTACACTTTAAGTCATATGAATTTAATATACAAAGTATGTTGAATTTGTCATCTCAATTTCCCCGAGATTGTGTGTTGTGTTCATGGTTCTATTTCAAAGAAATAGTTAAATTACTTTGAGTAGATAATTGTGATTTCAAGTGTGCAGAGTTGATATGTAAGAAGAATTTGGATGACAATAAGAGTGGATCTGTTAGTGCAAGGCATTAGCAGTTTTGAATCCACTGGTTGAAGTTTATCTAGTAATGAAATTTTCTTTATGATTATATATTTGACTCGATGGCCCAGAATTAGGCATTGATTTGTCATTAAGCTAAATGCATTTCAAAAAAAAATTAATAAATCAAAATCATTTTAATTTTTGTTGTTGGGTTTAGGTTTAGTGTTGAATTATGCTTCCCAATTGCTGAGTGAGTGTTGAGATACCAAAAATATAGCCAGATTTGAAGTTGTCAACACTTTCCTTGGTACATTTTAATTAGGAATTATTTGCTTTAAAATGCAATGTTTGTGCATAGTTGAAATAAGTATTTAGGAATTGTGAAGGGAGACCCTCCTTGGTCTTGCAGAGCCATACATGTAGGAGATTTTAGTCTTTGACTAAATCTTGTCAATTGGACAAATCCATCTTTGAGTTTGAGCATAAGAAATCAACTATTCTCTATATTCACACACCTTCTCACAACTTATTTGCATAATTTTACAAAACTTTGTATCATTGCTTGCATTCAGATCATGTACAAATCTAATTCTTATCTCCATCAACTCAAATCAACCTTTTATATATACTAAACTCCATTGCAAACATCAATTAGGTCGGCCTAATTAGATATAGCCTCAAAACATACAAAATGTGCCTTGTTCACACCCAATTCAAACCAAAATTGCCTTCACACCCAAAACACAAGAAAAATAGGTTGGCATGGAACTATAACAAATCCATTTTCATTCACATCATTTATTTAATCTTTGCAACACTTTGCATATATCAAGTCGGCCAAACATAGAACCCAAAAAGTAAGAATACTCCAACTGGTCGTCACCATGGAATACATGGATCACAAAATGTCACGCCAACTAGAAAACACAATGTACTGACACATGCTAACCTTCTCTCAAAATCTCAATTTCTAACTCAAATCCACAAAGGAATGTGAACTGGTTAAGTAATAGCTAATACACAAAAAACTATGTAAGCCATATCTATCGAACTTCTGTTACTTACAACTTTTGAACCACTTATCCAAAACAACTAAAATTTTAAAATAAGATGTGAGTGATATCCATGAAAAATGTACTAGAACCACATAAGTATATCTAAAAGGAAAAAAAAGTGCAAACCAAATTACTGGAGGGAATTGTGTGTTGAAACTACCGGTGTAGACACTTAGCAAAAAAAACTTTGTAAATGTCCATCATGTAGTGTTGACATCAATGACAACTCATTAATGACAACCTTCTTCATTCTTTCAACAATCTCCCCCTTTGTCATTCATGGAAACATGTTACAAATTAAAAAAATCTTTCCACAAATATCTCTCCCCAAATATCTCTCCCCTTTTGACATCAAGGGCAAAGGGTGCTCTCTTTAAGACATATGTATAAACTGAACTAGCTCCCCCTTAGGAAGCTAACAAAAAAACTCCTAATGCATCTGCATATTTACAAAGAATCTAAAAACATGAAAAATTGAAAGATATATAGACATAGAAATGGAAATGGTCAACCTGAATATTTTGACCCCTGAAGCTTCTAAAGAATAGTTTTCCAAGCATATTTTCCTTCTTCCTAGCTCTTATTTGTTGCTGCAAAAATTTTGTGTAGAGACTCAAGCTCTATCAATGTTTCCTCTCCTTCTTTTACAGTACCTGGGGTAATATTTAACTTTTATCAAGGGCACTTGAGATAGGTTTATGCTTTGCTTTTACCAAGTCCCTTAGCTTCGCAAGCTACTTGATAAATTTTTCCTTCTAGCTCTGCAAAGTGAAGAAGTTGTCATGCAAGTCCACTATAGCAGTCCAAGCCTTATTATCTTTGTCCAGTACTAGATCATAACATTTTGATGCATTAGCAATCTAAGACTCAATTGATTCCATTTCATCTTTTATCCCTTGTGTGGCATCTAGCCACTTCATAAAATACAAAAATAGTGCTTTTGCACCTTCCTCGTAGGCTAGTACTTCCTTCAAGCATTCTTTAACTTTTGTATGTGCATATGCACATTTTTATATGATATCCATTAGCTTCTTCTTTGTAATCCTTGACTCAACCTATGTTTCCACTTTTCTTTTCAATCTAAAGGTATATTCCTTAAAGGAATCAAATAGCAATTTGAGATTTTTCACCGCAGGTAAAGATGTATCAACATTAGTTCCTAGAATGATCTCATATAATTCCTTTATGACCTCATCTATTAATCCACTACTCTTCTGATATGTTTCAATTATTTATTTTCTTTTTGATGCACTAAACACATCACTTAGTTGCAACTTATGTAGAAGAGATATCTTGTCTAAATCAACACCGCCTTGC
Source organism: Sequoia sempervirens (assembly GCA_007258455.2). Lineage (NCBI taxonomy): Eukaryota > Viridiplantae > Streptophyta > Pinopsida > Cupressales > Cupressaceae > Sequoia > Sequoia sempervirens. The sequence goes on along the minus strand of VDFB02324339.1, from coordinate 19,491 downwards.
TGCATGGAAAACTGCAACAATTGAGAAGAAACAACCAATTGAAACTTTAATTGTTTAGAAAAAAAGCCTTCTAAAGGGTTGTCAAAGGATAATTCATCGGAGGGCTTAGGTAAATCCTTAGACTTCTCTACTTATTCATTCTTTCCAGTATCAGAAACTTCTTCTTCTTCTACCTTGTCTTCTTCTTCACCAGAGATCTTGTGTTTATTTTTTAATTTATCTCCTTCATCCTTGTCCTTCTTTCCTTGCTCATTTTCTTCATTTTTATCTCCTTCTCCTTCCTTCTCAACATCATTCTCTCCCTCCCGATTCTCTTCATCCTCATGCCTTTGTTCATTTACTATATCATGCTTCTCCAAGTTTCCTTGATTTGTAATCTCTTGAGTTACTAGAGGAATAGAAGAATCATTCTTTGCATTCTCCTCTTTGATCTCAACAATATTCCCATCTTTATAAATTTCTTGCATTGTTTCATCTAATCCAAAGGAATATTATCCAAATTTTCTTTTGAATCGGTAGCACCTATCTTTTCATCTATCGGATCTTGTCCCTTGCTGGTAGAGGCAATGGGAATCATGTCATACTTCTGTGAAATATCAGTAATCTTATCTTTTGTTTCCTTCTACATTTTATCAAGTTGATCTGAATCTCTTCTCATTAGGAGTGTGACCTTTCATTTTATTCTAAGTTCTTCACTAATCACTTTGGCTAGTGTGGCCTTGTTAACATCAAATAAGGAGAATCTAATTTTCTCCTTAGCATTTGATCTAAGCTTCTCTTCCCTTTCACTAGCTTCATTTATTCTCTCCAATAAGAGTTTCCACACAACATCAAGAACTTTCTTCCTAACTTTCTCCATATTTTCCTTAATTATGATAATAAATTTGATGATTGCTTCTATTATAGTAGCTCTATTCTCCTCATTTTCATTTTTTTATAATGTTGTCATTTCTTCCAACATCTCATGATGCAATATTCCTTTTGAATAATGAGTCCAACTTCATTGGACTAAGTAGTCTTTCCAAATATTTCTTCTTTTTCTTCTTTGGTTCTGTTGTGCCTGATTTCCTTTTCTTCCTTTCCTTCAACGACTTATGCATGTGTATTCAAAAGGCTTCCTTTTCCTTCTCAATTTATTTATCATCTGAAGTATCCAAAATATCTATTCTTTGTTTCTTTGAAACACCACTTCTTTTGAAGGTCGTCAGAAAATCTTCTTCCTCTTCCTCTTCTTCTTCAGATTGTACACTCAAGTCCTTTTATCTCCTATCTTTATCTTTTATTCTTTTTGATGTAATGGTAGTAGATTTTGTCAAAGTATTTTTCTATCTCTTTCTAGGCCTTGTGGCCTCCTCCACCTCAGGTTCTTCTATTACCAAAGCACTCATCTCTATTCTCTTTGTTTTGCTGGAGGTAGAAACTGATCTAGAGGGTTGTTGAATACTAGGGGGATAGTGGAAGAAGTTCTTCCAGATCTTCTAGGCTTTGTGGTCCCACTTGTTGTGCATTTTTCTCCCTCATTTATATTTGTTCATCTGTGAATCCTTTGTCCTTGAAATAATTATGTAGCATTTTTGTTGCCTTCCTCTTTATTTCAAGATTTTTCAACTCCATATGCATTTTCATAGATTTCTCATCATGTGTTCCATGTATTTCTTGTGTAGGGTCCTTAGGACTATTTAATAATATACCAACATAACCATTTGCTTCATTTTCATTGATCTCATATCCAAGTGGTTGAATACATATTATTTTGGGTTCCACAACTTCAATGATGCATTCATCAGTTTTGACCAAAAATGTGATATCATCTCAATATTTTTCCACTACAAACTTAGGGATCCTCTCTCGTTTATGCATTATCTTCTTAAATACTATAAAGAAAGCAATAAGTACCTCATCTTGAGATTTCATATCACCAATTTTTTGTATATTCTCAAAGATTTGATGTGATACAGGCTTTCTTCTACTCCATACAATATTTCTTTTTCCTAGAAATTCCCTCAAAAAATAGAATAGAAAGAAAATTGCAAAGGAACCAAATTTGAAAGGGGATTTCTTATCCTTGTTTTGCTTTAGATTGTCAAAAATTTGTTGCTAGAGCAACTCACATAAATCATAGTCCTTTCCCTTTTCCACTATTTCATGGGCTACATGAATTGGTGTAGCAAATACATAATTCTCTCTATTTGTGAAGTATATTTTATATCCTATGACCATAGATGCATACCTTACCACAAGATTTTGTATGGTGTTCACTATGAGAGCCCTTTGGTCAAATTTGGCTCCTATTAGTTCCATTACATCCTTGTTCTTCATAGATTTCAACATACGTATAGATCTGATATCACAAAGTCCAGTAATTTCCCTTATGACCTTAGTTATCAAACTAGGCATGCCAGTTCATAAGAATTTATCATGTACTCCTCTTAATGCTATTCTCACATACTGAAGTTCATCATAATAAATGAATCATGGAAACAACTACCAAACATCCAATTTCTTCTTCACTAAGTTTTCATACTCAGGTTTGATGTTGAAATCTTCTCCAATCAAATGGTCTATCCATAGGTTTGTAAATTTTGTATGATTATATTCTTCCATCTTCTCGTGAATATATTCCCTAACATCCTCTGTAGGAAAAATCCTATATGGAATACTCGAAAAAGCTCCAAGTAGGTTATTCTCTAACACTTTCATGGGGTATTTCTTGAATTTAGGTTGGGGTTTCTCACTCACATTCACTACTATAGGTGTTGCCATATCTACTGAATTCAAATGCTTCAAAAAAAAAATTCTATTTCAGCTTTGGACAATGGTAAATACATTTTTCTTGCTCAACTAGAATTAGGGTTTGGATGCTCTACTTCTCAAATCACCTTCGAACTCTTGAATCGCTTCAACTCACACTGATCACTCCAAATGCATAAAATTGAATGAAGTTGACAAGGGATATGTATATAACTCCTTCAATTCTGCCCTAATTCACATTTAATATACCAAACCGTAAAGTTGGTAACACTTTCTCTATGCAATAGTAAACCTTAAATTTCTCCACAAATCTTTGAAAATGCATATTTTCTTTTGGATTCTTCTCCAAAAGATCCATTTTTTCTATCTCTATCTCCTATATTCATTCCAAGCCATGACACCTCATATTGGAAGGGGGTTATGTGATCTTCTATTATTGCTCCCCCTAAGCCAATGCCTAGGTTCAATTTCTAGAGGAATTATTTGCATTGGATGGTGGTACAAATTCATCTTTAGTATTTGAATCTTCTGTGTTCTTAGGTTCCTCTTTCCTTCTCCAAATATTTTCCATTTCCTTTTTTACTTCAGTCTGATCAATCTTTTTAACTGGTTCATTACTCTTTACCAGATTGCTCTTGCATTTCTACTTCTACAAAATCTATCAACATGTCCAGGTCTATTGCAATTGTTGCATATGATATTTCTCTGAGCAGTATTCCTTTCATTCATTCTATATCTGCATTGATTAGCCTTATATCCAAATCCATAACATGTATATCAGTAACCATTAAAAGATTGAATCATTATACCATTGTTATATGCATTCATCATTTGACTTCTGCATTCATTTTCTCTATCCCCAAATCTCTTGCATGTAAAGCATGACCAGTAAAGGATGAAATACTTTGATTCATTTTGCTTCTACATTCCACTGCTCCATGTCCAAATTTATTGAAAAAGTAAAAAATACCATTGAAATATGGGTACCTTTGAGCATTTGGTTATCTGATGGGGGGTCTTCTAGAATTGTTTCTTTGATTCTGAAACTTGATGTTGATCTTCTTATCTTCATTCTTCCTTGCATTAGGTATCTAATCTGCTTTTTATCTTTCTCCTTTTTCAAGTCCTAAAACCACCTTTGTCTTTGGATGATTTGTGTCCTACAATTAACTCATCAAGCATTGTAGAACTTATCTTGAATTTTTCCTCATGGATTCTTTCTTTTTCTAGATTTGATCTCAGATTTATCATTTCTTGTTCAAGATTTGTACATTCATTAGTTTTTATTTTTACCATTGTATTCAAAAATTCCTCAATTCTCCTTTTTTCTTCCACTTACACTTTTAGTCTGATGATGTTCTCATTTTCTTGTTTCAATTTTTTGATGCAGTCATTTTCTTCTTTAATATTTTCCTTCAGATATCTATTTTCAACTTCAATTTAATCTAGGTCTTCAAGAGAAACTTTCAGTTCCACATATATTTCAAACATGCAATCTTCTTTTGTGTATCTAATAGCAGGAATCATTTATGAAGCCATGTGTTCAAATTTCAAGATCTTCCCAAAGTGGTCAAGCTTATTCCAAGGAACCAAGATCTATTTTTAATTGTTAAACACTCAGAATACTAAGAGGGAGGTGAATCAGTATTCTATTAAACCGTCCAATTATTAACCATCCAATTTTCAAAGCATACTTGAAAATTATAAGGAATGAAAGCATGGACAACCCATAACACGTACAAAACATGAACACCAAAAATTTTACATGGAAAACCCAAAAAGGGAAAAACCATGGTTATGATTAACTCACAATATGTTATAATCTGTTATAAGATATTACGAAAAGGCTCACTACCAGGTGGACTCACTATCCAAGTGAACTCACTATTCATAGAAAGAAGAAAGATACAAAGAGATGGCTTCACACCCAGGATTTGAACTGAGATAAATGCATCTAACATATGCTAGATTTAGTTCCTTTGAATATCATAACACACTTTAATCAACCTTGGATTACAATTCTCTGTTATGTGTTGTATTCACGGACTTTCCACAACTTATTCACACAATTCTGCAAAACTTCACGTCATTTCTTGCATTCGGATCATGTACATATCTGATTCTTATCTCCATCAATTGAAATCAACCTTGTATATATACTAAACTCCATTACAAACATCAATTAGGTCAGCCTAATTAGATATAGCCTCAAGACATGTAAAATGTGCCTTATTGATACCCAATTCAAACCAAAATTTCCTTCACACCCAAAACACAAGAAATATAGGTTGGCATGGACCTATAACAACTCTCTTTTGAATCACATCATATATTTAATCTTCACAACACTTTGCATATATCAAGTCGGCCAGGCATAGAACCCAAAAAGAAAATACTCCAATTGATCATCACCATGGAATACGTGGATCAAAAAATGTCATGCCAACTAGAAAACACAATGTACTAACACTTGTTAACCTTCTCCCAAAACTAAAATGTCTAACTCAAATCTGCGGAGGAATTCAGACCAGTTAGGTAATAGCCAGTACACAAAAAACTATGTAAGCCATACCTGTCAAACTTCTGTTACTTGCAATTTTTGAATCACTTATCCAAAACAACTAAAATTTTGAAATAAGATGCTAGTGATATCCATGAAAAATGTACTAGAACCACATAAGAAGATCTGAAAGGGCGAACAAATGTGAACCAAATTACAGAAGGGCACTATGTGCTAAAACTGCTAGTGTAGACACTTTGCAAAATATTTTTTTTGTAAATGTCCATCATGTAGTGTTGAAATCAATAACAACCTATTAATCACAACCTTTTTCATTCTTTCAATAAACTCCTCATCATATTTATGAGGATTTATATCCTCTAAAGAACTATCATCATGATATAATGTCTCTAATGTGATTGTGGATGGAGAAGTGGTAGGTGAAGAACTAGAAGGGCACTCCTCAAAATGAACACTCCTCTTGATGAACAACTCATGAGTTATAGTGGGATGGAGAATCCTATAACCTTTGACATCATCTATATACCTAAAAAATATATAAGGCTTTCTCTACAGATCCATAGCCTTGCATTTCTCTTTTGGAATGTGGGCCCATGTAAGAGAACCAAACACTCAAAAGTGCTTAACTATTAGCTTTTGACCATTCTAATATTGAAAATGAGTTATCCCCTTCACAACTTTGTGAGGAACTCAGTTATGCATCTAACATGCACAGTTAATAGCCTCTTCCTAGTACTAAGGTTCCAAAGATTTACAGTGAATCATATGATTTCCATCTCCTTCAAGGACTTGTTCTTGCATTCTATGACACCATTTTTTTGAGGAATGTATGAAACTATGTGTTGCATGTTGATTCCTTTTGAAGCATAAAACTATTCAAACTCATTTTTAACATATTCACCCCCATTTTATGTATACAAAATCTTGAAGAACTTCCTAGATTATTTCTTTGCAAAATCTTTGAAATCTTGAAATTTCTCAAAGATCTTAGATTTTTGTTTGAGAAATTAAACCTATGTATCTAGAGAATTTATTAATAAATATCAAGACATATCTATCCTTACTAAAAGATGGTCGATGAAATGGTCTTGCCAAATCACTTTGTACCAACTCCAATAGATGTGTTTCTCTCAATGCTTTACCTTTATCATATTTCTCCTTAGGATGCTTTCCAATAATGCATCCCTAGAAAACTTAATCAAAAATTTGAATAGAAGGAAACCCTAAGACCATGTCTTATTGATTAAGTTGTTACAAATAAAAATAGTTCAAGTGGCAAAACTGTTGATGCCACAAAAAAATCACCTCATCTACATGAGTGAGTAATACCTTTGAAGGAGAGTTAGGAACAAAGTGAGAAAATGCATATAGTCTTGATTGATTATCTAATTTTCCCATAACAACTGTAGACCCATTATTCATTTCACTTATTATCATAACATTGTGTAAACTCAACTTGCTTGTTAGCACTAGTGTGAGTGATCTAATAAACAGATATGAGATTACTTGATAAAGATGGAACATAAAGAACATATTGAAAATTTCCTTCACTAACATCAATAGACCCTCTCCTATGCACTTCAACAGGAGTTCCATCACCCATTAGTATGGTAGGCATAAAACAATATGGCTCTAAAGAGGTAAAATAATCTTCTAAAGAAGCTATGTGGTATGAACCACTCAAGTCAATGATCCAAGAATTTGGCTATGAAGCAAAAAACAAGTAGGGCCTTTCCCTTTCCTTTCCCCTTATTTTTCTATGCATCCTTAGAAGACCCTTCTAGTGAACTATGTTTGACTAAATCAAGTACCTTGATATTGTTATTTTCTAGAAGATGTAAAAGGTGATTGACTTTTTTCTTTAAACACTTATGTTCATCAAGGCTAGGGCTCTTAAAGGAAGAAAATATTATCTTATCCTTCTTAGGTTGTTCACCTTTAGATGAAGAGGTATAATTAGTTGTATTTGAAGTAACAAGTTTCTGACCTTTCTTTTTTTCTTCTTGGTTCTTTTGTTTATCTTAGTTTCTTGATTCTTTATGGTCTTTTATACCCTGATTAATAACCAAGGCATGTGACTTAGAGGGTTTAATTGTACCCATTAGAACCAATTTATCTTTCTCCCTAGTGAATTATGCAACAAATTCATCTAGAGAAGGCATTTTATAGGTAGAACCTAGGGCATATTTTGTAGCATAAAATATAGAAACAAATACATAATAGCTAATATCAATTTTAGAGAGAATGTTCAAGATCAGTTGTTTATTATCCTTCTTGATTCCATAATTTTTCAATTGTAATCTAACAACTTTAAAATTTGTGAAGTCTTGTATGGTGTCAAAATTGGAAGGACTCAACCCTATGATTTTTTATCCAACTGATGACCTCTTAACTCATCCTGCTTACTAAAGAGGGTTTTTAAAGTGGTTCACACTCCATTTGGTGTACTGCTAGATTCAATGTGAAAAAGAAGTTCAAGAGAGACTAACATACATAAAGTACCAAAGGCTTCATCACATTTGTTAAACCATTTTATCTTTTCTGCAGCATCCTGAGGTTCAGTTTCAAGTCCCATTGTAACTCGATGGTATCATCTATCTTTTAAGATATATTATCATCTTAAATATCAATTTAGAATAGTTATATGGTGTTAAAAAATGAAACGTAGAAGCATCCATGAGCGAAGAAAAGTGTGAAAAAAGACACATGAGATCCCCCCTTCCACTAGTCTCAAAAACACCCCCTAAAGATTACAAAGTTGGCACTTTATAATTAATGCAATTACAAGGATTTTACCAGATTATAATGCTTTCTAGGCCTTCAATTTCCAAAATTGCAATTTTTAGATACATAAGGATTTTGATATAAAATCTAGGAAAAAATAATTTATAGCTGAGTATTAATCTTTAATACTTGTCTGATGCCTATTCGGTTTTTTTAAATGGAGCCCTAATGTGAAAGTTATGGCTCATTGAAGAAAAAAAATGTACCAGCTTCAACCTACAATATCTGATTAAAAAAATAAGAATTTTTATTAAGATTGTCATGGATGGAAAGTGCTCATTTTCATATTTACATCAAGTATTCATTTGTGAAAATATGATAAGTGACGCAAAAGTTATGCACTTTTGAAAAAATGTTGAATTTATCTTTCAGGAATGACTCTTCTCACAAAAATTTCTTTCTTTTGAATTAATTTCTTCAAAATAGATTGTGAATTTGAAAAAATTAATAGATGCCCAAATAGATTTTTGACCTTGCAAACAAAACCCATTTTTTTATTTCCAGCAAATGGAAGATGAGTTTTTTATGCAAATTTAACCTTCAACCTATAAGAGAATAGTCAACTTGTGGTATTCTAATAGTATTTTTTATAGAATTTTCTCACCATCTGAAAAAACAAATAGATACCTAGAATATATTTTGTTGTTGTGAACAAAACCCAAAAATGATTTTTTTCTATGAGTAGAAGATAAGAATTTGATGCAAAAATGAAAACTACACTAGTAAAAAAAAAATCAAACTTTGATTTATTATTGTGTTCTTCAATATTTGATTTTGGTTAAATAAAATCCAATATTGACTTTCTCATACCTTCTAGACACTCTAGAAAGGCTAAAAATGTCTCCAATATCAAACCAAAATGTTGCAATCACCCATATCTCACAAGAACACAAATATACAAAATAAAGTATATAGAACTTATTTTTCCTTTTATTATTTTTTATTCTCTAGATCATCAAAGGATGCAAGAGAAGAGAATACTAGGTTTTTGATAAAAAAATACTAGCTTTGGATTAGTCTCAAATATCTCCAAAAAATCAAAATAACAAAGGAAGTTATACCAAAGCCGATAAGGGCATGGTTCGGTGGTCAAGTCGCTTGGTTGTAGTGATGACCACCAAGGTTCAAACCCTCACTGGGCCAAAGTGCTTGCAAGCCTTGTGCCTTCGCTAGGCCAATGTGCTCGCGAGTTTGGTAGTATCTTGTGGTTTCTTGTACCCGATTCATAGCTCTGTTCAAAAGCGTTTACCACTAATAATATGGGTGCATTGCACCTTTAAAAAATAAGCTATACCAAACAAATTCACTTTGATATCATGTTAGATTCTTGGAGAAGTGAGAATCAAGTTAGGATCTGATGTCAATCGTAGATCACATGCACTCCAATTTGCAAATGATTGAATATCAAAATAGTGGAATGGAGAAAGAAATCTAAGAGAGAAATTAGAGACAAAAAAGATAAATTTGAGAATACTCTCAATACTCTCACCGATCTATCACCAAACTAGTGAATGTGAGAGTAGAGTGTTGTATATATAGTAAAAACATGGCATAGGTCAGCCCACAATATTGTGTCCCACTTTTTGACCAAAGTAGGACATTAATATCAACATTTTTTACAAAATTTCACTTTATGAAACCTATAGCAATTAAACTATTAATAATTTGGAGATTATGTGAACTAGTGATTTGTGAGGATTTGTGTGTAGATCCTATATGTATTTAAAAAAAATTAGAAATAAATTTTTATTTTTTATGTAACTTTTAATAACTTTTTTTATAGTAAACAATACTTTTAAAAAGTGATGTTTATGTCATCATATAGAACTTTTTTTATTGAAATGATAAAATTATAATTTATAAAATATAGATTTTTAACATCAATATCTAGTGCATGGATATTTTTTCATAATTTTTTAGTATAGAGTATTTTTTTAAATTAATTTTTGAAGTCAAAGTAATTATAATCTGGACATAGGTGTATGTCGTCATGCATTACTTGTTTTGTATGTATTAAAATTATTTTTTTATTTTTTTGTTGAAACAAGAACATCAATACTTAGTGTTCACATATATTTTTTAGAATATAACTTTGAAGATTATGTTGAGGACTTGGTGAAGGCATGTAGCCTTATTGAGGATGCTTAATCCTCGACTCTTGTCTCTCCTACTTTTTGTTACTTGCAGCCATGAATATTTTTTGCTCTTCTCTGAGGCATTTTGGTGGTATAGGCCATAGTTGCCTAGACTGTTATATTTCTAGTTTAATCTTTGTTAAGAACTCTGGTTATTTGTTGGATACTTTATTAAGGTTGTGCTTATATAAACTTTTTTGTGGATGGATATTAAAATGGACTGTTTATATCTTTCTAGGATTATTGATAGGTTTATAATGTTTGATGCAATTGGTATAGGATAATGTTTTTTGGTTGATTAGGTTTGGGGAAGTGGTTCTCTTTTTGTCCTACTTCTTCTATTGTGTTGTTTTATCTTGTTGTTGGTCTTTGGACTATTGCTCTTTTTTGTAAGGGTCGGGGTGCTTTCCCTGCTTAATCAAAAATAAATACCTTGATGTTTATTGAAAAAATAATATTCACAAGAAATAAAAAATAAATATAATAATAAATTTAGAAATATTTAAAATTATAATTTTTCAAAAGCTTATAATAAGAGCTACATACTTAGAAAACATAATTTCTAAATGATTTTATTTAATCCCTCAAAAGGTAAAGAAAATGTGTTTTTTTGCCAACATTTTGATAGGTGTGAAAGAGACTCCATTGTGGGTATGATTTAAGACTAGAGAGGTTATATCTAAGGGGGTTTGATTTAAGGGGGTTCTATCTAACCCTCCTCAATTAAAACTCTTTAGATGGAATTCTTCAAGGCTTAAATCATTAATATTTTTAAAAAATATGATTTCAAGTAAAAATCAGGATGTCCCAAGTTTGGGACCTATTATTATGGGATGACCCGCATATAAATAAAAGAGGTGCATTAACTCCTACTACCCATAAAATGTGGGAGGTTCTACCTACTTGGTAAATGAGAAAATATGTGGCATAACCTCCTTAGGTGAAGACAAAAGAGAGGTTATGAGATGTGACACATAAAGCCAAAAGAGGGTGAGAAACCCAACGACCCCATACCCTACTTAGATAAGTATAAAATAGTAGTTATGAGAGGTGGCACAACAAGCCAAAATAGGGTATGTAACTCAACTACCCATGTGTGGGAGAGAGTCACACATGTAGTTGATGTATTTTGCCACATGTCCTCATATTAACCACACCTAATAAAATTAAGTAAGCTTAAATAATATGTGTAAGAAAAAATAAATACTCTAACATAAAGAAAACAAAAACCTACACTAACAAAATGGACCTCACCATTGTGGAAATGGAAGGCCCAAAACCCTAAGATCACTTATCCAAAGACTAAAATTGAGCAATTAAAAGAAAGAAAAAAGTTGGGCTACATAGATTTTAAGGCATAAAATGTGTATATCTATATGAAGTCCATACATCCATGCAGATTTTTAATGGTTTTACAACTGCCATTGAAACCTATGCAGGCATGTACATTGTACCAACAAAACATTATGGTGAAGTGTTCTATTTTTTCCATTTCTTTTTTGTTTTCCTTACAACTGGAGGTTATTTTCCAATGTATATATATTTTTTGGGATCTTTCAAAAGTTATGTGCTAATTTTTGGTCATCCAACAACAATTTTGGTTTTGGTACTATCATCATTATTTTCCCTACATGTCCAATATTTTTTAATTATTTTTTTGTTCAAGAATAGGGTTTAGAATTTAGTGGTGATGTATTTGTTCTCCCCAATAGCCATATTTTTTATTCGACGACAATTTTTTTTAAACTTCAACAACCAATTTTTTTTGGGTGGGAAATGTTTCATTTTTATGGGTTTAAGTATTTCCCTACCAAGTGAAGGTCTCACACCACCATCTACATCCTACATACTGATGATGCTATTGTTTATCCTCCATTGATAACATCAATGTTTCTATAGGTGACCATTATTTTTTTGGCTAAGATCTATTTGTGAGCCCAAAGTTGGACCAATGGGAGGATTCCTACCACAACTTATGATATTTTAGTTTCTTGTTTACCACAAAAATGTTAGCAATTTTTCTCGATGTGAAACTACTAGTTTAGAAACTTTTCAAGTGGTGTCATCAAACTTTATGCCATTTTTTAGTTTACATCCCTTGTTTTCCAACTCCCTAGAGGTTTTCCTAATTGATGATAGTTTTCAAGTGAACTAGATATTTTCTAGATCAACCAAGGAATATTTTATTAGCTCTCAACATATCATGTTGTGTCCCTTTTTGTACTCATACTACTTTATAAAGTGTCATGAGGGATTTTTTGTGTGTGCTTTTCCATTTACAATCATGGACTTGTCTACCTCCATGTGTGTGTATCTTTTTTCACACTATTTTTTAGTTGTACATATAATCTTGTGCATGTTCAAAGGGTATTTCTTCCCCTTCATGAATTAAATTATGACACATAGTTTTAGTGAAGATGGCATCCCTCTCCCTTGTCAAAATTATGGGTGGTTTCATACAATTGGTTCTAATAAAACTTTATTGTATTTGATTTGGAGTGAGCAATGTATATGTTTTTATTCCTATGCACTAAGTGGATGCAATGAATTGTTACCCATGCATTTGGCGAGATGGAATAATTACAATATAGACACTCTTGTATTCTTTTTCTTTAAGGTGACTTTCCATACTTAATTGATCAACTTATTCACATAGGTGTTGAATATTAGCTTTATACCCATGACCACCTACAAAAACAATGGAAACTTTCTACAAGAGAGTATGCAAGAAATGAGGTTGCTTGATATTAAGATCTATCAAATATGATAATGACGTATGCTACAAAAGTGTACAATAACCTTACTTATATAGAAAAGGTGTGATGAACTACCTAATACAAAACATTAAATGAATTTTATCATTATTAAATGATCTAGGACACTGGCATTAAAAAAAGTCAAAAATATAAGATAGGATAAGATCTTATCTTAGACAACTAAGACTTCTAGAAATATGGTTAGGACCTAAGTGGACTTAACATGTAAATATGACCTATTAGACAAATAGATAAGTAAAATACCTATGTACACCAACACTCCCCCTTGGGTACAAATGATGTTAAAATAAAAGGATGGGTCCCAACTACAAGGCCATTTTAGGCACCCACATACAAATGTAATCGCTCACAAATAGAGAAAAGGAGAAATCGCATGGGAAAAAACCCCTCTCTAAAAGAAAGAAATGATATAAACAAGGATGATGAATGGAAGACTCAATGATACCCCCAAGTACAACATCCATCATGAGTATATAATCAATATCCCACCCATAAAATAGAAAGTGAGAGACTATGTAGCCCCCCACAATGTTTGATCTCCTATAAAAATGGAAATTTCTTGAAGACAAAACATGATCTAATATCAAAAAATAACTTTTCTCCCTTTTGGAAGAAATAAAACTAAGTATAAATGTCAGAATAATTCCCATTCCAGATAGGAATTGATAGAAAGAATCATGAATATGTATGATGATGTCTCTGAAATTTTCTCATGTGTCTCCTTTTCCACTGAAGATAAAGATGTCAAAATCAAATCGGGTACATTTGCAATCAAAGAAGAAGGTGACAAACTAGGACTATGTAAAATATGATTTTAAACAATATCTAAAAATAATCGTGGTTTCAAATATTAGTGCAATGATTATCATCAAAAAGGAGAGATAAACCTTCAAATGTGTCTTCCAAATCTGAGATGTGAGACTCCACAAACAAAGATTTGATGTCTAAAATATAAGAATCCAAATTATAAAGGCAATGAGATACATGTTGGAATGAATCACTAGAATTTATCAATGAATCGCCATTAGAAGATGAATGGAAATATTGAACAAGAATTATGGGAGCCTCAATCAATGACTATGTATAAGGAATCAATGAAGGTGAAGGTACAACAATAATTTCTAATGGAGAAGAATGAGCATCTGAAGAAACATCATCCTCGTCTTTTGAGGATCTGAAGTACTCCAAATAATAAAACTCTCAAATAGTATCATAGTCATAGGGTATCCTTTTTTGAAAAATGAACAGGCACAAGATAATCTAAAATAGAATCATCTAGGAATGGTTGAGTATTAAGATCTCCATATATCTCCCAAATTTAGTCCAAAGAGCATGAGGATACTCAAAATGAACAATAAAATTCAAAATTCCACCATCAACATGCATAATAATAACTCCTAATATATGACCCCTTTTGCAATTCCAAAAAAAAAATCTTACTATCATTACCAAGAAGGGGAACAAGACCATATAAATGTGGCAACATATGAAGCTAACAAAGATTTTTTATGATTCCATCTCTCCATTGTTTATAGTTCCCCTTTTTCAAGATGATTAGAGAAGTATGAAACTAAAACCCCATAATAAACTATGAGAAATCTCCAAAATTACAAAGAATGAAACCTTCAACCATAATTAGAAACACCCAAACTTGATGAATACTACAAATGAAGCCTTCCCAAAAAGACAAAACCTCTCCAAGAGTTAGAATGTCCAAGTAATTAACCAAAATGAAAATATGCCAAAGGGTGATCCCACAATACTAGTTTACAATTTTTGGCCAAACTGGACATTAAACTGAATTTTTTTAACTAAATCTTCATTTTCGGGCACCTATAGCGGCTAAACCATGAGGAATTTGAAGATGATGCAAACTAGTGATTTCTGAAATTTTGTCTGTAGATTCTAATTTAAAAAAAATTGGAATAATATTGCACTTCTTTTTCCATCTCCTTCAAAACTAGTTTTTAACAGTAAACACCATTTTTAAAGAGTGACATTACTAGCTAACACATAACTTTTTTTCTATGAAGGATAAAATTCTTTTTTTTTTTTAATTTAGATTTGTAACTATGATATCTAGTGCATGGAATTGGTTTCATAGGATTTAATTGAATATTTTTTCTTAATTAAGTTTCAAAGTCAAACTAGTTATAATTTAGACATGATTTACTAGCTAAAACATAACTTTTTTGTATTTGTTAAAATTCAATTTTTTTTTTTTTGTTGGATCAAGGAAATCAATATCTAGTGCATATAGATTTTTTTAAGATTTTTTTGATAATATGCTATTTTTCCACATGTGAAGAATAGAGAGTTTGATTTTTGGTGAAAATCCTACATTCACAAGAAATAAAAATAAATATAAAAATCAAATTAAATATATTTAAAATTATACTTTTTGGGAAACTTATAATAAGGACTACATACTTACAAAAAATAAATTTTAAAAGAATTCATTTGATCCCCCAAAAGGTAAATCAAAAGTGGTTTTTTATCAGCATTTTGATAGGTGTAAAGGAGACTCTCTTATAGGTATGGTTTAAAACTAGTGGGGTTCTATCCAAGGGGGTTTGATCTAAGGTAGTTTGATCAAACTCTCTTCAATTTGAATCCTTTAAATGGAAATTTTCAAGGTTTAAATCATTATATTTTCTAAAAATATGTGATTTCAAAAAAAATCAGGATCTCCCAGAAAGTGTAAACCACTATTGTGGGATCACCCCAAAATTTGATATATACCTATGATTGAAACTATAAAAAATACACATGCACAATGATAGATCTCCTCAATACCTTTTTGTTTTAAAAAAAATCACGAAAAAATGAAGATCTAGGAAAAGAATTATAAGCTTGAAGGTCCAAATGGGAGATCTTACTTTAGACAACAATAAAAAAATCTAGAAGTAAAATCTTCTAATAATATCTACACTACAAGAAATTTTTCAAAACTAGCTTTTCGATAATAAGTGTTTGCCAAAATTTGATACCTGAGTCAAAAGTTATGGTGATTTTTGAAAAATTATTCAATTGAGGCTTGAGGGGAAAAAATTAAGTCCCCTAAGGGCTAGCGGGTGGTTGCACCATGCAACCAAAAGCTAGCATACTGTGTTGAATGCTGGTATGATGGTCATTTAATTGTCAAATTTATCACAATCCTCAATGATGGTCATTTGGTTATCAAACTTAAGATAGTCATTCAAAAAAGACTAAAAAATTCACCTGTAGTGCCCCTCTCGTTTGCATCTTGTTAATGTGTGATCAATGTTTTAGCTTCATCATTTCCTTGTGTTTGATGTGGTGATTATTTTATGGCTCTGATTGGTGTGTATGGACCACTGCATATTTAAGATGAGAATCCTCAACATGTCAGTTGTTGTAATTTTATACATTTACATGTTTGGTTATCATTATGCTTCAGTTCAATGATAAATTATTTATGCCATGATTAAATGTGATCTTGATTATTGATGCTTTGAAGAAACTATTTATATGGAAAATATATATGTTATTATATGTTTTATGATAGTGGACCCCGTTGGGATGATTATGTTGTGTTTTGGCCATATATATATATATATATATATATATATATATATATATATATATATATATATATATATTGAGCAGGTAGCCTTGACGTGTGTTGAATGGTTGCATATACATGGTTATTTCTCCACCTAGCTATACAAGTCTGAGTTATTTCCCCATGATGGTTAATTTGAAGATGTCACATTAGGCTATTCATATCCATTCACCAGTTGTACTCGAATTGAGTATGGTATGTGTCATATTTGACCTTATGTGAACTCATATATGATTTAGGAGTTTTTCCAGAATCTTTATGTGTTGTGAATGACCAGTGAATGTATGATTTAACTAATGGTTTAAATTCTATGTTTTTCCGCAATTTAAATATTAGTAATTTAAATAATTTTGATATTTATTATTAAAATATTCTCTGTGGTTTATGAAAAAGGGGAAATAGGATCAAAGTAAGTTATGAGGTATCTTTATGTGAAAAGTGTGTTGGGTATATTTAGAGAAAAAGGGTACCTTTATTTTTTTGAGTTTTGAAAAATAATTTTGAAAAAAAAAGTGGATTTGGGAAAAAATCTGGTTTTTACCTTGTAAAAATATTGATAAAATTTGAAATTTTTGTTATGAGATGATTTTGAATGTTTGAAAAGATGGAACCTTTGTGATTTGTTGTAATTATGCTTGTGGAAAATATTAGAATTTCAATGAAGTTGGATTTTTGCATTGGTTTCATGCCACACTCATTAGTGAGTGTGAAATTACAAAATAAAGATATCTGAGAGGGTTATGAGTGACTCCCAACATGTTCTTGACCCAAAGTGGCAAATGGTTGATCATGAGTGGGGATTCATGTAAACAAGTGATAATTAAGGAAACATGAGTAATTAATTAATATAATGGATGCACCTCTCATGTCTTGAGTGTTAGCACAAACTAAGGATGTTTGGGAAGACATGAGAGGTTAGGGAGCTTGGTTCTTGTAAGATCAAGTATCCTCATATATATGAGAGGAGTACTAGGTTTTGTGGGTACCATAATTTCAAGCACCATGATGACACTCCCTAACTAGCTCTCTAGCATCTTTCCCTAGTGTCTTGTGTATGTGATCCACCATTGGTGAGTTGGCCCAATGGAAATCCTTGTGATACCCTTGCAATGATTTTTCTCATGGTTATTCCCTTGGTGAGTTTTCCCAAGGATGATTCCTTTTATAGTATTGGTGATTTTTCCCAATGCGGATTTGTGATGTGATATTGGTGAGTTTTCCCAATGTGGTTTATGTTATTCTATTTGTGATTATACCATGAGCTTAATTGTATTGGATGCATTATGTGATTGGATGATTGGTTGTTATATGATGTGCATGTGGAGTGTATTATTTGTGTATGGTGTGTGTGAAATCCATCCCACATTTATTTGGCATGAATGTTGTGTTTGTGGCCCATGTGACTATCTCCTAGCATGGTGGGAATAGATCATTTGATTCCACAAGGTCGAGTGTTGTGGTAACCACCATTGGGGACCTGAAATTTATGGATCAAATAACATCATGGTATCATGTAATTTTAAATTAAATTAATGTATTTGGATGTTATTTATTCATGTAGATTGTAATTACTTCTCATTGAGATGGGTGTACCTTTTGTTAATAGATAGGTGTACTAGCTTATTTACGTGCTTCGGTGTTCGCATCGAGCATGATAACTTTATGGTTTTCAATATTATAATGTACAAGGGATAAAATTAACTTAGTGTTACCCCAATTATGGTCATTGAAAAGAAAAAAAATCCCCTTTTCAAGATGTCATATGAACCTATGGTTCATGCATGAGTTTAGGTTTTACATTCCCAATAGCACTACTTTATAGTTGAATCTTGAATGCTTTGCAGATCTAAGCTACAAAATTTCCCTTTGTTGTCACCAAACTTTTCAAGTTTATAGATTTGAGAAGAATGGTTTATTTATCATCCAGAGTCTCTCTTTCTGTTAATGAGTTTTTCATTATCATAAGTTCATTAATGAAAAGTATAAGTAGCAAGGCAGATATGTACAATGAAAATGGGTGGTATAATATAACAATAGCCTTGGAAAATGGTTATCAACAAAAAATAACAAAAAGACACTCTATGCAATCTATTGCTCATTTGTACTAACTCAGATCATACTTGTGCTACTTTAACAATTGATAGCTTCAAGTCTCTTCTTTTAAGTGATGGTAGTTGTGGGCCATTCTCATTCAACCTTTCTTTACCAATTACATGTGGGGTTACAAGTAATGTAAAGGGAGCCTTCTCTCTCTTTAATGGTGGTGGTTGTCAAGAGAAATGGGAATAAATTATGGCTTCTTAAAATTTATCTTCACATAAGAAGGTGGGCTGAAATGATTCTTTTATTTAACCTCAAAAGGCATCAAGGTGATATCTGCAAACAGTAAGAGGCTCATCGATTTTTGGTCTTCTAAAACATTGAAGTTGTCAAGCGAAGGAATCCAGCAGGTTTGAGACAAGCATGAACCTCTATGATTTAAAAAAAAATAAGACAATTTTTTTCTTGAAGTACTTAGCGAGACTTCTGAAAAAGAAATGCTAGTTGTGATCCTCAAAATATAAGAGAGTATCGATGTCTCAATGTAAGAAAGAACTTGGAATTTGAATAGAATATGTGTGTGTGTCTATGGGCCCAAGGGAAATAATTTGAATAATGGATCTACCCACTTGTCTATTTCATCATACTGGTGATATAATTCTACGGTTGTGTCAAAATATTGCACTATTTAAAGCACCTACTGCAGAGTTTGTTTTTCATGCGTCCTTGGTAATTTAGTAGAGAGAAGTGGTATGACCACCCATATTCTGAGACTAGAGATTCCCACATATCAAAGTCACCATGTTGTTGGAAAATTAAATGCTCTTGAGCCTCTTCCAGTTTGCACCTACCTATCAGGGGAATTCGATGCCTGCAGCTGAAAGATTGTTTTGGGGA
>VDFB02324338.1:0-104543 GCA_007258455.2 Sequoia sempervirens | reverse complement strand
CTATTTGCGGTAGAATTTTCTCATCTTGGTTGGGTTGGTATGAAATTGAGTTCTTTGGTCTACTTAGGACTTTTATTGTTTGAATTGGTCATTATCACTAGGATTCAGGTATTTTTCTTGTGGGTGTTAAACCAAAAGACCTTTTAATTATCATTCTATCGGCTCTGATAAGATGGGAAAAACTGGTGAGGCAACTCCTCCTGTTAGGAGGTCTAGTTGGTTAAGTATGTCAAAATTCCATGAGGAGGTAACTGAACAAGAAACCGTGTTTCCCTTGAAATTGTAAAGGGAAAAAGGAGGGCTAGAGGCCATTAAAAGAAGAAAATTGTGCAGATTAATTACCACTTGAGAAATAAGATCCTTCCAAGGGAAGCGACTAAGCTCAAAGGAAAGGAACTGGAATTTCCAATGAAGAAAGCGAGGAAAAAGGAAGAAAGCTACTAGACTAGTCAGGGAAAGAAAACTTCTTTTATTGTGCTTTCTGACACTCCTTCAGATGTTGAAGCTAAGATAGACTAGGACTATGGCCAACACATCTATTCCCTAGTGCCATATGATATAGCTTTGATGACAATGTGTTGGTAATACCTCCAATTGCAACAAGGACTAGGAGTGGTTGGGCATTTTCAGATGTTGACGACTCTAAATAAGGGTCACCTCCTAATTCAATTTTTGATAACACCACGATCATTGCATAGGAGGTATTTTTTTTCATGTGTCCATGGTTTGTCTTTTTCTTTCCCTTGCTAATGTGGAGGTTTTCTAGATGATATGAACTAAATCCTTTTTCTTCCAAACAAAGGATGTTGTAAAAATGACAGCTAACATTCTACACATGTTTTTTTCCTCCCCTATTCTGAAATGATTATGTATGAAATCATTTGGGGAGTCCTTCAAGAATTTAGTTGGAATTAGGTTTTGAAATGAACTCAAATTAAATTGAAATTGTAATTTAGTCAAGTTCTTGTTGGGTATGTGTAGGATCATGATGGGCCAAAAAGTGGCAATATGATGGGTATTTGTAGGGTATGTGGCTGACGACTTTATTTTTACCCAAGATTGATGAAATTAAAAGGGTTTTTTAAGGAGATTCTCAACTTTCCACCAATATAAATTATTCTTTACTTTGAATTTGATAAATAATAATTATTTATTTTCTATTTGAATTATGACTAAAGTATTGATTGATGGGCTGATTGAAAAACATCTATAACTTTCAAACGATATCACATTTTTTGAATTTGAAACATACATCACAATCTATGCTTCTCATACTATAGGATTAAAAAAAAATGAATTTCATGATTTTTTGATAATGAGTTGGGTGATTAAGACCGCGCAAGTTTTTATATTTTTGAGTTTTAATAAAACATTCGCCAGTATTCATGCGGACATGGGGTCTTCTACTTTATATCTGAAAATATTATAAAAATATTATCATTTTATTGTGGTTAGGTGAAATTCGGATAAGACACCACTTCTTATTTTCCCTAAAAATTGGTACTACGCTTTTAATTTCAGGTGCCATAAAATAGACGTTTTTTAAATAAAACTAGTAGTTTACAAACTAAGATTCGGTATTTTATTCTGATTCTATTCTTACATATTGCGAGAAATGTGTCCGCAGACGGAAATTATTCAAATTTTAATGTCCAGTTGCTAACTTTGATTTTTTTATTTTTGCCACTTGGGTCTACCACTTTTTCCATGATTATCCTACACATACCCTGTTGCTCCCCTATTTATATAAAGGGTATTTCATGGTTGAAAAGGGGAGAGAGTTTATAATTTTGAGTCTAGATAAGATTCATAGTAGATACTAAGCTATAATAGCATAATATAATGTAAATAGATACTCTAGTAAGATATATCAAAAGCAAGTCTAAGATGAAAGTTATACTGTCTATGAATCTTAAATATGTTTTACAATGAAATATTAGAAATAAAGATGAATTCTAGTTTTTGAATATTTCTCTCCTATATATTTTCTTCCAAGTTATGGATGAAGATTGTTAATGATAGCTTCATTTATCTTTTGTCATTTGCATAAAATGTATTAATTTTTTTTATGCTTCAGTTCAAAGAATTGATTAGATGTTGAAATGAGCTCATTGGTTTGTGAGAAAGCATATAGGATTTAGTAAGGAAGTGATATTCCATAGATACGGTGAGTTAGATGTTACAAAGTTACATTCTCATGGTCCACTAATTTTTTAGTTTTAATCAAAATTGTATTACTGATGGATTACCAGTCATAATTCATTCTCTACCTTAGATAAAGCAATGATTATCTCATTAATTTATCTTATGGTTAGTTTAGCTAGTATTGAATTGGGCCTAGGATTTAAGATAAATAATGATTCAACATACTTTAAATCACAATGTCTAAACTCTAAGTATGAAGGAGCACTTCTTGAAAATAAGTAGCACTTCTATCTAAGGTTTTCTAAGCTTTTGATGAGGTCATTTTCATGGGATAGTGCATTTGTGTGAAGAAATACTCTTGACCAAACATAAAATATTATGAGTATGTATAGGATTAGCATCCATGGGTCTCACAGAGACTAAAGAGAAGAAGTAAAGCAGTAATTACTCTACTTAAGTGTTGGAAAATCGTCAACCTAGCTAATAATTGGGTCATGGCAAGCCCATAGGTTAGGATTGAGATTAAGTTTGGTTCTAAAAAAACAACCAACAAAAACATTGGATACTTTAAAACAATTTATCACAACAATGGTGTTAGCAAACACTTTAAAGTGGGGGCATACATTGATGAAATCTTTCGACATTTTACATATTTCATGGCGTGATTTTCTTTTTTCTTGTGACGTGTCCTTTTCTTGTTGGTTTCATTGGGTTTGATGTCCTTTGAGAGTGTGATATTTCTAAGTGTATGATTTCCCTTAGTGGCAATGATGTGAATGAGGCATCCCATAAGTTTTGATCAGATATTCTTGACTTGTCCTCTCTTGGAGATATTAGGCATAATGTTCCCTAAGAAGAAGACCTTAGATGAATGAAGAAAAATCCTCTTTAACAAAAACCTATAGACATAACATTTTAAACCATAGATTTATGGTGCCTTATTAAATTGATCAAGATGATGAATTTGGTATGGTATGGGAGGCTAATATGATTCTCTCATTTTTCACCTCATTGGGATACTCACCTAGTGGACGGTCTGAGATTCCACTACCATAGAGTGAGCATGTGTGTTGTATGCATAGTGGACATCGAGTCATGCTTGTAAATGTCTTTGGAAAAACAACCTAGACCTAGCCCACATTATTTTGGATAAATTTTTGAATCTTGATCCATTTTATCAGACAAATAGCCATGCTCCACATCATGTTGGAATGCTTGAATCTTGATCCTTTATTTTTCCTTTTTCTTGGTCTTTGATAGGGTATGATTATGCATCTTTGTTATTGTTGCATACATAACTATCTTCAATGTCTACTTTAGTTTGAGTTTCTCATCATGGGGGAAAACTCTCACTAAAGTTGGGGAAAAATGTAGTGTCAAAAAAATTAACCCTTTTTTCATGATTAGTTTGGAAATGAATAACTAATGATAAAATAGACTTAATTGTGTCTTATTTAGGGTGTTGTAAAGTGTTTTATTACACTTTCACACTAATCTAGGGCTTTATTAATTAATTGGATTAATTAGAGCTTAATTGGCCCCTTAAATTCAAACCCAAGCCTTATTTATTGCATTTTCTGAAGGATAAAGCCTAACACTCATTAATTTAATGTTTCTTAACACTTCATTTGGCAAGGCTTGAGTCCTAGGCTAGTGACCTTAGACCCATTCACCACCTAGTGAATGGGTCCTTCCTAGGTCTTAGGAGCCCGTTTTGGCATATTGTTTCATGTCCTCAAAGCATGTCCTAGTTGACTATGCTAGGCCCCACTTTCCCTATGGGTGAAGCCACAATACTAGTTTACAATTTGATGGAGGAAGGAAAACTAAGAAAAAATGACCCCATGGCAAAAAAATTGGTTTTAGCTGGGTTTGAATGAACCTACAAGTTTGACCGAACCAAAAAGGGGCTCGACCAAACTAGGGTTCGAGTGAACCCATTAATTACTGGGGCCACATTTCCTACCCCAAACACGAAAGGAAAATGCATATTGAAGGGGTTTCGAATGAACCTGGGTTCGAAGGAACACCTCTTATTCCTCATTCTCACCCTGAAACACAAAAAAACCCTAAATTTTTATGCTTCAAAGATTATGTTGAGGATTAAAATGGAGTCTTGACAAACCTAACTCAAATCAAGTAGTTCTCAGAATGAGCTATCCAATGAATCTAATTTTAATATGTTTTGGTTTTATTATGTATTTGGTTTTTTTAGTTTTATTAAACATAGGTTTTTCATTGAAAATGGTCTCTTTTCTACACATGTGGAAAAATAACAAATTATAAAAAGAATTTGAAAAATATGAGTGCACCAAATATTTAAGTCCTTGATCCAACAATTTTTTTTTTGAATTTTGACATATACAAAAAGAATTAAACATTATATAGTTGCACTATGTTTGAATTGTAATTGGTTTGAGAAAGCTTCAAAACTTGATTAAGAAAAATAATTCAATAAAATATATCAATAAACCAAATTGGAAGCCTGAATATCAAAGTTCATAAAATATAAGAATTTGAAATGAGCCAAATTTTATCTTTCGGCAAAAATCATAAGGCAGTATATGGTGTGTGTCACTTTTTAAAAATGTTGTTTTATGAAAAAATACCATTTTTCATGGGAGATGGAAAAAGAGGTGCAATTTGATTCCAAAAAATTTGAAAAAAATAAATTAGAACCTATACACAAAATGTGATGAGACTCTAGTTTGCATCATCTTCAAATTCTTCATGGTTTAGCCACTATAGGTGCCCGAATGTGAATATTTAGTTAATACTAGCAATTTCAATGTCCACTTTGGTAAAAAATTGTAAACCACTATTGTGGGATCACCCCTATGGTGAATGAGTCCTCCTTAACTAAGGAAACCCCTTTTGAATTTTTTTTGGGTAGGATTTTAGTGATATAAATCCTAGATCTGATGTCGGTTTGTGCTATTTGTATTTTGGGATTAAATTTTAAGTATAAATATAAGGTTATTTTATAAGTTTTGTAAATATATATTCATAAGAAATTAAGAGTACTTTCAAAAGAGCATTATAGAGCATTCAAGAGAATTTCAAAGGAATTCAAGGGTATATTATTGAACTTTTATTGTAGCATTCAAAGATTATATCATCATGTCAAAGGCATAGTGCATCATGCATGATGTAGCATTGCAATACTTCATTGAAGGTAGCATTCCAAGACTGCATCATGCATTTTGTTGAGATAATGTGTTGATGAATTCAAGATCAAGATCTACATTCCTTATGGCCACTTCATGCTAGAATTTTGATTTTCATTCCAAGACTTCATCCAAGGTATCATAGTTTCATGTTTCATTTTTCATGTTTCATATTTCATGTTCATGTTTAATTGCTTCATCACAAGGATTAATTACCTAAATGGGGTTTGACCAAGGAAAATCCCTATTCCCTAAGAATAAATATTTTTTTCCTCTTTGATGTGTGATTGTAGGTTTTTAGGTTGAAGATCAAGTGGAGAACAAGATTGGAAAAATATTTGCCAAAGTTGTGAAGTTGTAAAACTTGTCACCTTTCTTGCAAGATCACGAAAATGAAGCTACATAATTTATTTTAGAATTTTGAGAGTTGATCGCCTAGGAGTTGAGAGTGCAGACATTGAAGAACAAGACCTAGAAATCACTTTTCTAGAACCCTAGCAAAGACCCATTCACCACTGGGCGAATGAGTCCTTAGTGACCCTTGAAACAATAGTTTTTTAGTAAGGTACACGTCATTTCGACATCTTAAGACCTTCCTATTTTTTGTTATAATAGTTAGGCTTTTTTTTTAATTCTTATTTATTCATTTTTCCTCGCATAATTGAATGAAACATCAAGCCAAAAAAAAATTGGGTACACCCATTTGGTTAGTCCTATTTGTGAATTTTCCCTCTTTTTCTATGTTTTAAAAGAAACTTAGAAAACTTTATAAAATAGCTGAGAGACTCATAGAACAACATTAACATAAGACTAAGCAATGTAAAAAATGACCCAAACCATCCTCTAAAAGGTAAAAACTAGCTGTGCATTAGCACTTATTAGAAATAAAAGACACAAAATTCATCTAATAAGAGAATAATTATGCATCAACACTTATAGGAAAGGAAAAAACTCAAAAAAAAAATGCAACAATACTTATTGACTCATAAAACATATCCAAACATGATACAATTATAGATCAATACCTCAATAGCAATGGATTAGGTGAATCCCATTAACTAGGACTGGTAACTCTTCTCCATCAAGTTTGGACAGCTGAAAAGCATTATGAATCTTCTAGCCTATGAACATGAAAGTACCACTCCACATGGCATCAAATTTGGTGTGCTTTCTTGGCCTACTTTTGAAGTCATCCCATTTTAGAATCAAATCTCCTTCATTGAGAACTCTTGGAATTGCTTTATTGTCAATTTTTTTCTTTATTTTTGCTTGATGAAACTCCAAGTTATGCATTTCTTTCTTTCTTGTCTCTTCTAGCTCAATAAGCTTAGGAATTATTACTTCCATAGGCTCTTCTTCAATTAAGTTTAACTCCTTCGCTAGACTAAGTTTTGGTAGTTCAACTGGAATAGGCATCCTTTCCTCTTTTCCATACACAAGAATGTAAGGTGAATTACCTATAGACCCTTTTAAATTTATCCTATCAGCCCATAAAGCTGATTTCAACTTGCTTTTCCAAGCTCCCTAATTATCTTCTATTGTTCTTTTGATGATCCTAATAAGATTCTTATTTGTAGACTCATGTTGGCCATTATCCTATGGTAATAGTTCGATGAAGCACTCAAGAATATGTTATTTTTAATAGCCCAATTTGTTATTTTTATGCCAAAAAAAGTTAATGCATTATTTGAAATGATGGATTCGGGAGTACCAAACCTTGCAACAAAATCTTCATAGAAGTTTAGGATTGAGTTTTTTTCTTCTTTTAATGCTACTCCCTCTATCTATTTAGTAAAATAATCTATTGCAATTTGTATCCACTTATGCCCTAAACTAGATGGTAGATTTATGAGCCCAATAAAATCAAGAACCCACTTCATGGGTTTTTCTACTTGAATTGGATGCAATGGCAAGACTACTAGTCTCTATTTTACTACAAATAAAGCACACTTTCTCACCCATGCATGTGCATTGTTATACAATTTAGGCAAAAAGTAACCATCTTTCAAGATTTTAAGGGTTGTTCTTGGTGCAAAATGACCACATATTTCCCCATCATGGAATTATTTAGGAAGTCTATCAATTAGATTATCTTCAATGCATATTAACAGAACTCCACTAAAATATCTTATGAACAAGATGTAATCTACAACTACAAATGGAATTGCTTGCAGTTTGAAATACCTTCTTTTTGCATTATTTAGGAATGTAGGACACTCACCTATTTGTATATAATGCATCATTTCAAGCACCCAACATGAAGAAGAAGTTTGAACAACAACTTGATCTTCATTATTAAGAACTTGGACAACCTATTCCTCAAGCTTTTCATTATTAACCACTTGGATAGCCTCTTCCTCAAGCTCTTCACTATTTTCTAACTTACCATCTAGTTGTTCACATAAACCTTTACCTCTTACTAGCTTTGTAACCTTGATTTCAACATCAAACAGCAGGACATCGTTCAGGTGGGGACGGGGCAAATGATTGGAATGGCATTTGGGGCAATTTATGGCACTGGGGATGGCTTTCCTAATCGCCAACAAAGAGACATGGTTTAAAGACGAAAGGCCGCTTAACGGCGCTCTTCCAATCCTTTCTAAAGAAATCAATTAGGTTTTCCAGATAGCCGCGGTTTTGTTGCACCTAGCGCGGTTGGTTATCGCTAAAAAAGCTCTCAAAATCAATGAAGTCGGATGCTCAAGTAGGATTGATGCTCGCCAGTAAAACGTTAAAGCGGAACAAAATAGTTGTTAACAAAGTTAAACAAATAAGGTATGAAAAAGGGGAATAAACAGGATCAATAGAAATTCCATCATTTGACACTACATGACCAGGAAGTTTACCTTCATGCACAAAGAAAAAAACTTTTCTCTGGGTTGAGTGAGTCATCATACTCTCTACACCTATCAAATACTTTCCTACGATTAATGAAATGTTCATTAGTATCTTTGTAAAAAATAGTTAATCAAGATAACTGGTTAATCAACCCTTGGAAATCCATATACTTTTCCATTTCGAAGGTTGGTCCAGCATTGGACAATCCAAAATGCATCCTTATTTATGCGATTGTACCCCATTTGGTTGTGAAAGTAGTTCATATTATTCTTTCTCTTTTATTAAAACTCGATTATAACCAAAAAAACCATCTAACAATGAAGGCCTCTTATAACTAGATACAACCTACAAGATTTGTTCCATAGAGGATAGAAGATAGTGATCTCAGAGAGATGCTTTTTTTAGCTATTGAAAGCAATACATAGTCTTATTTATTTTTTATTCTTAATTAGAACTAGATTAGATACCCAAGAGGTATGTTTGATTATAAAGATAATGTTTCCCTCTATCAATTTTCTCAACTCCATTTTCATGAGTGGCTCTAATTTTGGGTTCAACAACCATTTTTTTGTCTTACAAATTTAGCATTAGTTTCAAGCTCAATAGTGTGTTGAGCAAGCTTGGGGTCAAACACCTTCAAATCACTATACTTTCATTCAAAAATATCATCATACTCCAAACATAACTAAGTTAAAGAAGCCTTTTCTTTAGTTGTACATAATTTTCCTAACTTAAAAAGCATGTCTTTGAAGATGCTTACCTATTCATAGTGTTCTTAATTTATTATCATGCTTACTTTATTCTTTTTTGCTTGGTCATCAAAACTAAAAAAGATTCCAGTGAGACCAAACCATTTGGTTATTTTTTAGTTTGTAGCTATATAATTTTCTCACCATACTATTGTTGCAATTTGTCTTGGTTAGAGTTGAAAGTACCCCCTCTTAAATGAAAAAAAATATAGCTTATGTATTACTATAAAACACTTTCCAATGTGTATGATCTCTAGAATTGAAGGTCTTGGTCACAACTTTTACATACTACTACATTTTTCTATTATTGAGATCATTTGGAATATCATATTGTGATCCTATAGCAGCCAACTTATTAGGATGTTTGTTCTCATTTCTAGGTATGTATAAAAAGTTAAAAGAATCGAATTCTTCAATGATGCCCGTATGTACAGGATCATCATGGAAAAAACAGGCCCTTAAGTGGCAATAAAATTCTAAAAACTCAGAGTTAGGCAACTTGACATAAAATTTTGAATCAGTTATCTATATTATTTTAAAAATATGTAAAAATAGATTTTGTAGAAAATTGAATGTAGTTTCTAAAATACTAGGTTTATTTTAGAATACATATATATATTTGGTGAAATTTTGAAATTTCAATGCAGTAGCACTTAAATTTTAGGGAAAAAATAAGAAGTAGCTTTCTGTCTAACCACCCTAACCACAATAACATGATAATTTATTTTTATAATATTTTAGATATATGTAGTGGACTCATGTCCTGATGTGATGCATGTGTTTTTGTAATTTTTTTCCAAGTAAATAATTAATTATAAGGGTATGTGCAGGATCATGATGGACCAAAAAGTGGCAATATGATGGGTATGGTGGCGACTTGTTTACCAAAATTTAGTGAAACAAAAGGGTTTAAAAGGAAATTCCTAAAATTTCCACCAATATAAAATATTCTTTACTTTGAATTGAAATAATTAGTATTATTCATTTCTATTTGAATGCGACCTAAAGTCTTGATTGATAGGTTGATTGAAAAACATCTATAGCTTTCAAACAGTATCATATTTTTTGAATCCAAAACATCCATCACACTCTATGATTCACATACTATAGGATTAAAAAAAGAAAAATTGAATTTCATGATGTTTTGACCAAGTTAAGGTGGTCAGACATACATTTTTTTATGTTTTTTAAAAGTTGTAATAAAAAAATCATAATTAATTATTTACTAGGAAAAAAATTATAAAAAAATATGCCTCACATCAAGACATGAGTCCTCTACTTATATCCAAAATTTTATAAAAAAAGTTATTATTTTATTTTTGTTAAGGTGGTCAGACAAACACCTACTTCTTATTTTTTCCCTGAAATTTAAGTACTAATGCATTGAAATTTCAAATTTTCACCAAATAGATTTTTTTTTTAAACAAACCTACTAGTTTAGAAACTAAATTCAATTTGCTACAAATTTTATTCTTACTTATTTTTGAAATAATATAGATAACTTATTTATTGCCTAACTCTGATTTTTCTGAATTTTTCGCCACTTAAGGGCCTGTTTTTTCCATGATGATCCTACACATACCCATTATAAATTTTTTATTACAACTTTTAAAAAATATAAAAAAATCGTATGCCTGACCATCTTTACTTGGTCAAAACTTCATGAAATTCATTTTTTTTAATCCTATAGTATAAAAAGCATATAATGTGACATATGTTTTGTATTCAAAAAATGTGATCTACCATTTGAAAGCTATAGATGTTTTTCAATTAGCCTATCAATCAGGACTTTAGTTGTAATTCAAATAGAAAATGAATAATAATAATTTATTAAATTCAAAGTAAAGCATAATTTATATAAGTGGAAAGTTGAGAATCTCTTTTTAAAACCCTTTTTGTTTCATTAGTTTTAGGTTAAGAAAAAGTTGTCAGCCACATACCCTGCACATACCGATCATATCGCCACCTTTCGGCCCATCATGATCCTAAACATACCCTGATATCCAAAATTCTATGCTTATAAGACTTGAACAAGTTATTTTTTGAGACATCAAACCTCTTACCTGATTCACTATGAGTTCACTATCACCAAATACCTATAAATAGTTGATTTCTCTCTTCCTTTCACATTCTAAACTATGAAGAGGTGGCTAATACTCTATTGTATTACTAGTGCAATTGAAAGTAAATCTGAAATATTTTCATAATACTTCTCACCTATTGTCGAAATAAGCATTGATCCTCCATCAACACAATTCCTACTCCTTGAACCATCAAATTATAGTTGCCATAACTAATTCAATTGTTGTTCACATTGTTGATTTTCATCCTTTACCAAGTTAGGGACAATAACATCTTTCTCATGAATAAAATAGATACTCAATCATGCTTCTTCCATGTGTTTGAACATATCAGATTCATATTTCTTAGTTGCTTACTCATCTAAAAATAAATTAGAAATTCCTTCTATCAAATTTTAGGCTCTTTGGTAGTAGGTTGTTCTTCTTGCCTGTGAATGGTAAAATTCACATTCACAACACTAGGATCATAAGGTTCTATATGGTCTTTTGCAATTTTCTTTTATTTGACTATAACCTTGGTTCCATACCTTGTTCCAAAAAACATGTGTGACCAATCAACACATAGATAATGACCTAACGTCATAGTGGAGTCTCTGGAAAGACATATGGTGATGTACAGTAGTAGATATATGACACATATGTCTTTAGGTATGGAGAAATTTGGACATGCATCCAATCTGAGGCTTAAGTTATTAAAGAATCCAATGGTATTATGGTTGGCCCATCTAATTGTACTACTGCTTTAGAAAGAGGCTCAAATAATAAACCAAGTTTTTCAACTATTTTTTTGGGAATCATATAACTACTTGCACCTATATCAATCATGCAATTATTAACAAGGTGTTGGAAAATAATCAAAGATACACAAAATGGAGGTGGTCTTATATTTTTGTCTAGTTCTTCAGTTTTAATAGGCGGAGTACTAGTGAGTGGAACTCTAGGTTGCTCTTTGGAAGACTCACTTGACATGGTAACATTAGATAAGGCCTTTTGCAACAATATTTTTACCCAGAAATTAATATTGAGTTCCACATCAACATACTAACATTTTCTTTCTTCATATATGATCCAAAATATTAAGTGGAATGGTAATAACCTTTGGTTGTCCTTTTGGAACAATTTTTGCTTGTTTGTAATGGTTGTGGTTGAATTTTAGGCTACTCCTTGTTCACTATAGGTTTTTTTTGGTAGTATTTTCACATGTGATGGACCAAAAGTGATTTGATGACTTGTAGGACCCTGATTTGGCCCTTATCAACTTGTTTTCCTATGTCATCAACCCTCTTTCTTACCCTTGTATTGGATGAAATAGAGTTTGATTGATTTTATGCATTTGGGTGTTTCACCTCACAAAACTCTTCACCTTGCCAATTCATCAAAGTAAGATCTTGATTGATTTTTATAAGTATTAGAACCCCACTATTCATAATTTTCTAAGGTATCTTTTGGGACAACAATGATATTTTGTACTGTGAGGGCCTAATTAATCACTCCATTTGAACATGCGGATTGGTTATGAGGTTGGTTACATGGAAAAAACCACTCATAGTCCTATTACATGTTGTTTACATTGGTATAAGTTCTATAGAATTGGTGGAAGTGTTTTGATTGTAAGGTTGATAAGGCCTTGTCTTAAAATTACTTCTTTGACCTTAAGGATTAGCTTGATAAGGAAACCTATTGGGCCGATTAGGGTGATAAGGTCTAAAATTCTAAGTTTTTTTATTCTTTATGTTGACTAATTCATTACCAAAGGTTTGCAATTGACACAAGGAAATAGGGTTCCACCTTTTGGGAGATTGAACTAAAAGGGGAAAGGATCCCTTCCTTTTTCACTCTTAGTTCATTATTAAAGGAAACCAAGATCCCTCAACTAATTGACTTGATTGAGGAATAGGATAGGGTTAAGATGGTTTCCTTGGGTGTTATTAAAGAAAAAGGAGGGGTTCACCACTAAGCAAGGATTAGAAAGAAAGAGATGAATGCAATGTGTAAATCTAACTATGTAACCTATAATATGAAACTAAAAAATCAAAATAATGAATTGGAGATAAACAAAGGGGTACATGGAAAACTAAAGATGCTTAAAACAAGGTCTACAATCCTAAAATTATGAATTTTGATGCACATTACAACTCATACACCAATATGGATGATTTATTCCTAGTTTAGGGTTTTAGGCTAAATCTAGAATCTACAATTACTAAACTAGGATCTATAGGAAATCTCTAAAAAGTGGTATACCGGGACTCATATAACTAGGGTGGAAATTTAGTCTCAGTATTAGGCTTGATATAGAACTATGATATCCTATAGTGATCTTTTGTAGCTTCTCTTCTTTAGGATCTTTGAGTCTAAAACTTCTAATTCTAGCTTGTAGGTGACTTTCCATGAAGATGACAACTTTTCTTCAATCTTACAACTTAGTCTTCAAAGGATCTTCAAACTCAAAGCACCTAGATTTGAAATCACTCATGTAGAGGAGAGAAAAAGTGTTATTTTGTTAGTGGATAGGGGTTTTCCTTGGTCAAGCCCTATTTTGGAAATCAAAACTTAATGAGAAATGAAACATGAATGAAATGAAACATGAAACATGAGATGAAACTTTAGAACCTTGTTTGAAACCTTACAGATCTACAAACAAGCATGAAGTGGCCTCAATGGATGTAGATATTGATCATGATTCTTGATGAAAAATAATTCCTTTGAATACTTGAATTGATCAATCCTTTGCCATGATAATGAATCTTGATTGTTGCAGTAATCTTCACCAAATCTGCCCTTGAATGCCTTAGAAATTCCCTTGAATGCTCTTGTGAAAGTAGTCTTGATTGCTTATGAAATTATAGGATGAAGCTATGTAAAATAACCTTGTATTTATACTTGTTTATGCCAAATTTCTTGAAATTATAACACTACAAGATGACATCAGATAGAGGATAAGAAAATCACACCAAGAATTTGATTCAAAATTAGTCCTGGTTAGAGGAAGACTCATACACTAGTTGTGGTGTATGTGTCCCATTAGCTAAAACCTAGGACACATATTTCTAGGAGAGTCTTGATTAATGTGAAATTTGAAATTAGGTCCCAAGACCTAGGTGGGACTAATATGCCCAAGCTAGCATATGAGGCTTAGATCACTAGATTTAGAACAAATAACACTAAACATTGAATTATGATTGGTTATTTGATAAGTGTTGGATTATCCATGCAAATATGCAATTTACAAGGCTTGTCGATGAAAAATTGGACTAGTTATGATCCCATAATAGTGGTTTACAATTTTTGGCCAAACTAGACACTGAAATTATTATTTTTAACTAAATCTTCACATTCGGGCACCTATAGCGGATAAACCGCGAGGAATTTGAAGATTGTGCAAACTAGAGTCTCATAAAATTTTGTTTGTAGATTCTAAAAATATTTTTTTCAAAATTTTTTGAATCAAATTGCACTTCTTTTTTTTATCTCCCACGAAAATTGATTTTTTTCAGAAAACAACATTTTTAAAAAGTGACGCACACCGTATAACGCATAACTTTTTTTCCATGAAGGATAAAATTCTAATTCTTTAAAGTTTAGATTTGTAACTCTGATATCTAGTGCTTCCACTTGGTTAGATAAATTTTTATTAAATATTTTTTACTTAATCAAGTTTCAAGGTCAAATGAATTACAATTCAAACACAGTGTGATCGTATAACGCGTAACTTTTTTTGTATATGTCAAAATTTAATTTAATTTTTTTTGCTGGATCAAGGACTTCAATATCTAGTGCACTCATATTTTTAATTTTTTTTTTTTGATAATCTTCTATTTTTCCACATGTGAAGAACAAAGAAATTCATTTTCGATGAAAAACCTATGTTTAATAAAACTTAAAAACAAATACATAACAAAACCAAAACATATTAAAATTATATTCATTGGATAGCTTGTTTTGAGGAATACCATAATCATTTGAAATAAATTTTAAATGAATTCATTTGATCCCCCAAAAGCTAAATCAAAAGTGATTTTTTATCAGCATTTTGATAGGTGTAAAGGAGACGCATTTATAGGTATGGTTTAAAACTAGCGAGGTTCTATCCAAGGGGGTTTGATCTAAGGATTTGATCAAACCTTCTTCAATTGGAATCCTTAAAATAGAACTTTTTAAGGATTAAATCATTATATTTTCTTAAAATATGTGATTTCAGATAAAATCCATTCCTCTCAGGAATTGTAAACCACTATTGTGACAAGGCATTTTATGAACCCAAATAACTAGCAAAACCCTAGATTAGTGTTAAAGTGTAAAGATGTACTTTACAACACCCTAGATAAGACACAATCAATTCCTTTTAGTTTAAAAGGGCCCTAAACTTAATGTGAATGTGTAAAACACATTACAACACTAAATCAAGGAAACATTAGGCTCATTTGATATTAATTATTCCTAAATTAAGTGTGAAAAAGGGATAATTTTTCCTACACTACATTTAGCCCCAACTTTAGTGAGAGGGGGAACTTGCTTCAAACTCACACTAAAATAGTCATTCAAGAGGGATCCAAGTGTACCAATATGGATGGTATAGGATGACTTTAATCAAGGAGGGTGGTCAAGCCCCTAGGATCCAAGATCCTATCCCAAACAAAAATAATTACAAAGGGACACACACAAGGTGGATGAAATGTTGCAAAACAAGGTACACAAACATGAAATGTCAAGGAATAGAAGAAAGAAAGAAAACAAGAAAAAAATAAAATAAAAAGAGGTGGATCAAGCCTCAACCATTTGTCCAACATGATGTGGATCAGATCTAAGCTTTTTTTTTTCCAAAATGCATGCTCATCCTAAAGCAAGAAAACTTCAAGCTATATGTTGGGTGAGTATCCAAAGGGGTGGATCAACCCTTGCATATTTTTCCAACATGATGTTGATCAAACCTCAGTTGTCTATCCAAAATTTGTGTTCACTTTGATACAACAAAACTTCAAGCTAGGTCCATTAGATGAGTATCTAATAAGGTGGCTCAGTGAGAGATTCATGGCTCTATATTAGATTTTCACCATATAATGAGAAAATTGTGCCCACATTTAGTCTTATCATCATACTAACCATACCAAATCTATCTATTTGATAACTTCAATGGGGCACCACAAAACATGAACAACATGATTCATGAGGCAAGCAAAGTGTCGTATGTTTGACTTCCATGAACAAACAGGATGGCTCCACATGCAAGAAAAGTGTGTTATGTGAGGTGGCCATATAATAATTATTGCAAATGAAAAATAGTGTAAGGTACATTAAAAGGGATTTTTCTTTGTTCATGGGTATGCGCAGAATCATGATGGGCCAAAAAGTGGCAATATGATGGGTATGTGGCTGACAACTATTTTTTTACCCAAAATTGATTAAATGAAAAGGGTTTTTAAAGGAGATTCGCAACTTTCAAATGATATAAATTATGCTTCACTTTGAATTTAATAAGTAATTATTATTCATTTTCTATTCAAATTATGACTAAAGTCCTAATTGATAGGCTAATTGAAAAACATTTATAGCTTTCAAACGGTATCAAATTTTTTAAATTCAAAACATGTGTCACATTCTATGCTTTGTGTACTATAGGATTAAAAAATAAAAATTGAATTCCATGAATTTTTGACCAAGTTAAGGGTTAGACATACAATTTTTATATTTTTAAAAAAGTTGTAATAAAAAAATCATAATTAATTATTTACTTAGAAAAAAAAAAAAAAAACTATGCATCACATTAAGGCATGAGTCATCTACTTATATATAAAATATTATAAAAAAATATTATCATTTTATTGTGGTTGGGGGGGTAAGACAAACACCTACTTCTTATTTTTTCCCTGAAATTTAAGTACCACTGCACTAAAATTTCAAATTTTCTCCCCATATATATATTTTAAAAAAATCTAGTAGTTTAGAAATTACATTCAATTTGCTACAAATTCCATTGTTACATATTTTGGAAATAATATAGATAACTTATTCAAAATTTTACATCAAGTTTCCTAACTCTGATTTTTCTAAAAAAAAATTCCACTTAAGGTCCTATTTTTTCCATGATGATCTTGCACATACCCTCATGTAAGGTCTCTTCTTAGGGGAACATCATGCTTAATTTCTCAAAGAGAGGACAAGTCAAAGAAATATAATAATTTCAGAGGAAATAAAACCTAATGACACTACTAAGAAGAGGACACATCATAAGAAGAAATAAAATTGCGTAGTGAAACATGAGTGTTACTGTATGGCCCCATTTTAAAGAGGTTACTAGCAACATTGTTGTGAGAAATTTCTTTAAAGTAGAAGAAGAGATGAGAGGTTATTTGGAAAGCACTATGCCAAGTCATATGTTCTTAAATTAAACTACATCATGAAAATGATTACTCCCAAAATGTAATACTGAACATAACTCAGTACGCCACATGGGAGCCAACTTAAGGCATGCCATCCACATCACAAGCTTTCTCTTATATTTGCATGGAAGGTGGTCAAATAGCCAAAAGAGACAATGACAAGTGTCACGAGGAAAAGGCTACCTAAGCCCTTGCCCTCACTTAGTGCAAGACAAGGATGAGCCAAGATGATTGATGAAAAATATAATACAATGAAAATAAGTATCAATTAGAGGAACCAGGGGCTTCAACACAAGGAAAAGCACCAAAATCCTTAAGATGTATTTTGTTACTCAAAGCCCTACATTCATTAGTGAAATGACCGTGAACTCTATGATATACACAAAATAAACTCTTGTAGTAACATTTTCTTCATGTTCTTGGAGGATTCCCAATGAGATACTCTCTTAATCAATAGTAGATGATGTTCATTCATTTTGTAACAAATATATCTCTTTCTTAGTAAAAGATGTCATACTTACACAAGGCTCTTTAGATTGCAATATTTTGCACTCTCTTTTACAAGAGGGTGTAAAATCTATCAAATTTGAATCATTCTAATGCTTTGCATTATGACATTTATGTTAAGCAAATATTTCTCTATTTCTTTTTTTTCTTTTGAAGGATAATAGCCAAGACCACTAGTGTCTATAAATTTAGGATGCACTAATGTGAAGAATCTTTTATAAGAGTGTTGATATTAAGTGAAGGCTTGCTTGTTTCTTTCAAGGGAAAATAGCCAAGACCACAAGTCATTTCTACTACATCCAAGGCTTTTCATAAGTTCATAACATTTTCCATAAATCTTTTTCATTTCTTTTGGATTTGGTGGTTGTTCATAGTCAAGTTCCTCAAATCTTGTTTAATTTATTGATTCTTGTAAAATTAGTTGAAGTGGATGATTTTGAATTTTGTGTTGACATTACCACTTTTTATTTCCCCTTTTCAGAAACTATGTTTACATGATCTTGTATTCTCCCATGAATGTTGGTGTGAAATCTAAGGAACCCGAATCATCTTTTAATAGCTTCATGGCTTCCTCAATATGTTTTTCTTTTTCTTTCTATCACATGGGTTCCACTTGTATAGTTGGTGTTAATGTTTTCAAAGGATTTTTCTTATTTTTCTCAATGAGTAAACTATCTGGTTCAAGGTCAACTTTGATTGTATACACTTTGTTGTTGTAGATATACATCATTATACAATGAACATTAGAAGGAACCTCATTCATTGGATGAATCAATGGTCTTCTTAAAAGAGTATTATATGAAAGATCATGAGGTATTGTAGTGCCCCATCCATTGTGACCCTCCTGGATATTTGCGTAAGTGTGTTTTGTGGTCTTGTTGGTTATTTGGTCGGTTCATGTGATTAAAGTGAGATTTTAATGGCTCTATTAAGCGATTTAATTGAATTAATTAGTGGAAATGTTGTCATTTAAGGATGAATTAAATAAATTATTATATTAAACATATTGATGAAGTAATTTAAATAAAATTAGAAGTAAAATTGTAAATAACAAGTCCATATTGTGAAATAATATTTACATGTATATTTTAAATAATTAAATTAATTTTTACCTTCTAAAAGATTATCTTGTGGGGAATAAATATTATATATAGGAAACTAATGTGATTTATAATTTAATAATGATGAAAAGATAATTATTTTAATAAGAAATTTAAATGGTTAAGGGGATAGGAAGGTGAAGGGTTTTAAAGCAAGAAAAGTTGGAAATAAAATGACTCTGAAAATAACGGAGAAGCTGGGGGGTCTAAGCATTCATTTGTTTTATACTCTAAGTCTTTCGAATTCTAGGGAGGGGATACAAAGGCTTACTCTTCATAGGAAGGGGGAAGGAACATCAGAGAGGTGAAGTCCATCATGGGAATTATGCACTTTTGTAAATGAGGCTTTCAGTTAGGATTCGATGATGGGACTAAAGGAAGTTTAATGCAATCAAACCTGCACAATAGCTGTTCTCCTTATGGGGAATCGACCACTCAAGTTGAAGGTACCATATGTTCTGAAACGGGGATATATATATATATATACATATGCGAAGTCTTACAAGGTATGGTCTCGTTACCTTTTAAAATGAAAATAAAAATAAAAAATAATATACCAATCTGTATTCCTTATCATTTCAAGAATATACAGAATTAAAAGTGTAATATATTGCATGCATATTCTAAGTTGCGCAATACATTTAATAAATTCTCTTAATTACAGATTTATGCCTAAGTCATGTATCTTTTAAGCTTTCTCACAAATCTCGAATGCATGCATTGTTTAGATCTTGCCTTGATGCAATACCTGGGCATTTTAAAAGAATGTGGATTTTAGCAGATAATTCTTGATACCCTAAGTTGGATCTAGAATGAGTTGTAGTACTTCATAATCTGAAAGTAAACTGATTTGAACATTGGCACATCTTGGTCCTATTGGAAACCTTTCTTGATGTTTTCTGTCAATCTTTCTGCATGCCTTGGCTATGCTTCTATATTGGGAATGCACGTTGATTAGACCCTTCTAGCGTATATACCTTTCGAATATATCCTTACCCTACTTGATGCCTGTAAATTGGAATCAAACATCCACAATTCTTTTTGTAATCAAGTATCCATTTTAATTCCTCTATTGTGCATCAATCTCCTTACCTTATGAACCTCATTACACCTGGCTTCTCTTACTCAGATGTTATAGAGAGGTACCTAAATAACAGTAGTTTGGGGATCCGTCAAAATACAGAAGCAGTGTTGCTGGAAATACTTAGCCAATATTCATAGATGCTCCATCGACACCACAGGCTTAAGGGATATATTGGTAGCATGACAGCCAGCATGGGCATGAAGGCCAACCATGCGCACCTAATGATCAACTATAGACGCAACGCCAGAAGGGTTGTTGTGGTGTGAGGAATGTACGGCCCGCATTCACTAAACTGCTTGACTGCATGCGCTTTGAGTACAAGGAAAGCTTACAATGTAGGATGTGATCTAGAGTGCCCCTTTAATTCAAGGATTTTGAGTGCTTCCTTGCAAAAATATATAGAGGTGTAAGAAGTCTCCTCGAATTCCGTCGGCATCCTGCCACCTCTGCAGTATTCGAAAGTAGTATGTTGTAGAGGCTTAAATAATCTCTTTGATCTCATTGTCAACCTGTCTTAGTCATGCGCTTGATCATAAATGGAAATTTCAAAAGTTTAAATAACCTGCTTGATTCTGCTGACAATCTATCGTAGTTGCAACACCTGAAAATAAATATTGTCAATGTACTAACATAATAGAGAGATTCCCTTTGATAGTGGTAAAGTTTAATTTCCAAACTTCACATTTGAGCACGTCTTGGAAACTTGCCACTAAACATAAGTGCATCTAGTTCAAAAAAGAAAGTTGTACATTAGTTCTCCTACCCTTAAGTCACATATTTTCACACCTTTCTCCTTCCGTTTAGTCTTGGGGATAACTTTTGGAATTTGACATTATTGCAAGAAGATGGTGATATTTCCAAATTCCAATATTTACTTTCTTCTATACTTGGCAACCTGTCACAGTTACAACATTTAGAGTTGAGGTATTGTACAGAATTATATAGCCTCCTTGAAACCTCTGGTAACTTATCACAGCTGCAACTTTTAGACTTGAAAGGGCATAGTACAATAAATAGCCGCTCTGATTCCTTTGTCAATCTAGCACAGTTGTAGTGCTTGAAATCAATAGAAAGTTGTTAAGGAAATAATAATTCAATTTATGAGTTTTTGTAGGTATTTTTATATACATTTATATTTTTGGGTTACTTATTTTTCTATGAATCGTTTCTGATCATTAGCATTTGTAATTTACAATTGTGATAGATGTAAAATTATACCATTATAAAAGATAAGGTTTAGACTAAGGAGAATGTAGGTCAAAGATATTCATCACTTTAGGAAAAAGAGTGTGTCATTCTTGTATACTTCTATTTTTTTTTGATCTCATGTGTGTGTGTGTGTGACCCGATATATAAACTGAATGTGATTATAAAATTTTCTATATGCATATTTTATTGTGTTTGGAATAATACGAAAAGTATGTTGGTTTTGGTAAGGGAATAGTTAATTAGGAAATTGAATGATAAAAAAAAAATACGTGCACCATTCAATGTTGAATTTCTTTTTGATAGAAAACCTGAGATTAAATTGTCATAGGATTTCTAGTTTTAAATAGGTTATGGTTTAGATCATAGGGGAGTCCTTTAGAAGTTCTTGTAGGTGATAATTTTTGACACTTATATTCTAAGTTCTCTTTAACTATAATTCTTTCAAGTATTATGATATGATAACCTCCTAATATGCAAAATTAATGAGAAATTATTAATAAGGCAATATTTGAATTAGCTATAGTAAAAATAGGTCTCTACGTTCTCCTTCAATTGTTTTAGATTATGTCTCAGTATTTGAAGCCTTAAATGCTAGTTTAATGTTATCACCAAGTTATGTGGATTATAAAAGGTAGTCTATTAATTTTTAGATATAGTCTTTTATATAAGTAATCCAATAAGAAATCAATAGATTATTTAACTTAAAAGAAACACTTTGAGTTATTGGAAATTACTTAGTAATTATATGTGGAAGGAATGTCTTACAATTTGGTAGATAATGGGAAGTTGCTTGGAAAAGTGAAGTTCATGGAAGTTGTAATTGCTTGTTCAAGTGATTAATATATGATTTGATGTTTTCATCTTGACGTGACCTTCCCTTGAGTTGATTTTTGTTTGGGGACTCTTTTGTATATCTCAAAGTCTTGAATGTTCTGATGTGTATGACTTTTTTAGTTCATCTTGATTTGAGGAGCTTTTATTCATTGATTGGTGTTAAAATTGGCTTGAAACCCTGTATCGATTGACCTACTCTTGTTGTGGGCTTTTTGAGTAGTCGTTCTTATCTTAGTCTTCTAGAGGATTGATTTTATTGTCAGTTAATGTTCACTCTTTATGTGACCTTGATGTGGTAAGTGTTTTGATATCATGATTTTGAAAGGGTTGTACGTGAATTGTTGAGACTCTGATTTTGTACTTGTTAGCGAGATGGGTAATGCCTCGCATTCTTTTATGTTGTGATTCTTTGTTCAAATTATGATGGTACAACCCTTGGTTTTTATGTTTTTGGGTCTCTAGGGAGAGTGGCTCCTCGTGGGGGCCGATTCCCCATTTAAGGGGAAGGGCACAGGATAACCCACGAGTGAGTTAGTAATCAAGTGAAAACCTAATAATTAACTTAGGAGGGTTGGGTAGTAATATCATTATAAGATTTAAAAATGGATGCCTCATCTTCATTAGTGCTTCCACAGACTAATGGAAGGTTGAGAAGGCCGTGGTTGGCAAGGTCGTGACCTCGTCTTCACGAGAGGTTTACGGCTCCACATGAGTCACCCTATGGACCGGCGCCTCCAGTTGGGAGGAAGGGCACAAGATAGCCATAGATGGGACCGGTGCCTCCAGTTGGGAGGAAGAGCACAAGATAGCCCATGTAGGACTATGTGATGACACCCTCCCCTAGTTGCCCAGGTGTTTTATTTTATTGTGTTCCTCTGGAAGTATGTTATGGGAGTTGGTTTAGATTGTGGTTGAATGAACTTATATTGATTTATGGAGTATTTTCTTGATACATCTTTGGTGTACTTTGTGGTCTTGTATGATCTCATTGATATTTGACTTATGACCTTGTACTCTTTTGGTACTGTGATATGATGTTATTGTATTGTTTAATTGCAATTTGGAATTATATTATGTTTATTAATTCAGTTTGATTTGGAAGTGTTTCATGATTGTCCTTTGATTATTTGTTTATTGGTCATTGCTTGATTTGTGTATGGGATTTATGACTTTAAGCTATTATGTTGTCTCTTGGATGTTGTTGATTATGTCATTGTAATCCTTGAGTTTTATGATACTTTTGTATGATGTTGAGTCTTGTGGTTCCGTGTTTGGATGTTCTTGTTTGAGGACTCTTCCTTGTCAGCTCCTTAGCACAGGGGTGGGTCTTCGAACCCACATGGTCGGGTGGAACGTGCTAAGCACCCCATTGGGTCCCCAGTCAAGGATCGAGAGGTGCGGATTGGTACTATTACAGCGACTCCAGAGTTGTATTTGTCTTGGAGCCAGTTATGATAATTTGTATTCATCTATTTATTTATATCATGTTATCTTGTGTATGGTTTCCATTTATTTTTGGAAAGACTTTTGTATCATTGTACCTCTAGAACAATGTATTGTAATGTAACGTTAAACCTTATGTGGCTATTGGCCATGGCAGTTGTTATTCAATGTGTTGAGTTAATCATGTATATGTTGCATTTAGGTACACAGATGGTTTCTTATCAATGATTTATCATGTATGTGTTACATTTTTTAATGTTTACTTTGTTATGGATTATATCTTTGACTTTTATTCCTTATTGTCGTTGTGTGGATCTAAGTCTCATAATGACTCCTCGTGTACCCCAAGGGATGCATGTGTTAGTGAATCTACTTAAATGGAATTCATGTCATGACTTAATGTGTATTACATGTATGTTATGTTAACTTTAAAAAAAATTGTGCAGTAATTATTGTTTTATTGTCCTTTGGGGTTTGCACGACGGGGCGTTACAAGTATAGCATGGATCAAGGTTTTTAATGTGGCCTTTCCAACTATAATAGGCAAAGTGATCATACCAAATGATTGTTTTCCTACATTGTCAAATCCTTGAATTGATAAGGAATTAGGTTTCATTCTTGATTTATCCATGCCAAGCCTATCCAAAAGGGTTATATTACACACATTAAGGGATGATCCATTATCATCAAGGGTTAACTTTATCCCTATTCTATTATTTATAACTATTATTAGGAAAGATTCATTTTGTTTTTGTAGTTCCAAAGGAGGTAGCACACTTCGGTGGAAAATAATGTTCACATTCATTCCTTGAATCATTGCTACTATGTCATTTAGTTCCAAATTAGAAGGGATGGGAACTTCTTGTAAAGCACTTTGAATCATGTTATGATAATGAGGGTATGCTTGAATAAGATCCCATAATGATATCTTAGTAGGATTATTGTTTAGTTTTTCAAAAAGATTATACTCCTTTTCATTATGTAAAGGAAAATGAGGGGCACTAGGGAAGATAGGGTTAGGAAATGGAATGGATGTTGAAGGTGTTTGTATTGGTTGTGGATTGTTTCTAGTGTTATAATTTTATTGCTATGAAACATTATTCTTAGTGGTTCGAGGATGAGGACCATTTTTTTTTTGAGTTTGAGGT
Source organism: Sequoia sempervirens (assembly GCA_007258455.2). Classification (NCBI taxonomy): domain Eukaryota; kingdom Viridiplantae; phylum Streptophyta; class Pinopsida; order Cupressales; family Cupressaceae; genus Sequoia; species Sequoia sempervirens. The sequence continues at coordinate 79,858 of VDFB02324338.1, read as the reverse complement.
TTTTGTGAAGGTGGGTAAAGGATGAGTTGAGGCTAAATAATATTAACTTCTCTTAGGGAAGGAGAATCTAATGTCACTCCATTATCTTCATCTAAGGAAGCATCATTACTAGTGTTTGAAAGACATGTCAATGTTCTCATTTTCTTGCACCATGATATCCCCCCTAGTAGGAGAGGTTTCAGGAGAACTGCAAACTAGATTTTCATGACATTCAAAGGTTAGTTCTTCTAAAATGACTTCATCACAAGTAAGGGAGTTATCAATGGTTGTATTGTCTTGTTTATCATTAATGGCATTTTCTTCTTCAATAATATTTCCCCTAGTAGAATAGAGACAAATAAAAATCTTATAACTCTCATTTATTTAATCATCTAACACGAGAATATCTTCTTCACAACTATATGAGATACTAGGAGAAGAAAAAATGTGATCATCATACTTATCTATGATTTCACCCACTTTCACTAAAAGATTCTCACAAGCAATGGATGGACGGAGACTAGGTAAGGTGATGTTTAGAAATTATGTGTCTATGATCTCATTCTCTTGAGCCATAATATCTTCTAAAGGGTGATGAGGAGAAAGAAAAATAATAATTCCATGATTCTCAATGATTGCATCTTCTTTCACCAAGATACCTTCATCACTAATAGGAGAGGTGTCAAGAGAAGAACAACTATAATTGTCATGGTTATCTATGCTTGTATCATGTTCTATCACATCATCCCCACAAATAGGAGAGATAGCAGCATGTGTATATTTAAGATAAGTGTCAACATTTTTACTTTCTTGCACTATGAGACTCTCATAACTAGGAAATGTATCGAATGAGTTACTAACATGCTTATTGATGAACCTTTTCTTTGCAAACTTGGAAAAGATAGATCCTAACATTTGTGAAAAGTAATATATACAAACTCAAATGAAAAGAGATTTAAAATACAATGCAATGTCCTACAATAAAATGTGTTAATACAATTTCAAAATTAAGCAATACACAAAATTAATCAAATTAGGCTAGATCTATTGTAATGAATGAAATAGAAACTCAACAAACTGAAATAAATATCTCATGACAACAAATAGAAGCACAAAAATATTGGCCTTAATGTTGTAAAAGGAATTTTTAGGTATGAACTAGGACTAAATCACCCAAAGGGGTGTATGAGTCCTAGTTAGGGTTTTTGGAGGGTTCAAACAGTGAAAAATCACACATCACAAAATTCCAAAAAATTTGGGAAAAACACTTGTACAAGGATTAAATCACCTAGATGGGAAAATGAATCCCAATAAGGGTTTTTGCACCAAATTCAACAAATTCAAAGTTGATTCTAAGGTTTCTAGCTTTGTATATGTATTTAACTATTTGTAATTGTAGAATTTTGGTGAAATTGAATGATCCAATAAGAAAAAATGTAACCTATATGCAATTTTAACTAATGCAAGGTTTAGAAGCCTAAAATTTAAATTAACTAATGCAAGATCTAATGCAAAGCTAATGTAAGATAAATATAGGACTTTAATGCACTCCAAAACAAGAAATAAAGGGTTTGAGGATAAGGTTCACCAAAATGAACACAAGGAAATAGGGTTACACCTTTTGGGAGATGGAACTAAAAGGGGAAAGGGTCCCTTCCTATTTCACTCTTAGTTCATTAAAGGAAACCAATATCCCTCAACTAATTAAATTGATTAAGGAATGGGCTAGGGTTAGGATGGTTTCCTTGGGTGTGATCAAAGAAAAAGGAGGGTTTCACCACTAAGAAAGGATAAAAAAGAAATAGATGAATGCAATGTGTAAATCTAACTATGTAACCTATAATATTAAACTAAAAATTAGAATATTGAACTAGAGATAAATAGAGAGGCACCTGGAAAACTAAAGATGCTTGAAACAAGGTCTACAATCCCTAAATTATGAATTTTGATGCTAATTGGGACTCATACACTGGTCTAGGTGATTTAGTCCCAGTTTAGGTTTTCAAGCTAAATACAAAATCTGCAACTACTAAACTAGGATCTACAAAAATCTCTAAAAAGTGGTATACTGGGACTCATATGCCCAAGGTGGAAATTTAGTCCCAGTATGAGGGTTGATTTGAAAGTATAATATCCTCTACTAATCTTTTATAGCTTCTCTCCTTTATGATCTTTGAGTCTAAAACTTCAAATTTTGGCCTATAGGTGACTTTCTGTGAAGATGACACCTTCTTGACAACTTTGACAACTTATCCTCAATCTTGCAAATTAGTCTTCAAGGGATCTTCAAGCTCAAAAAACCTAGATTTGTAATCACACATGTAGAGGAGAGAAAATTTCTTGTTTGGTTAGTTCAAATAGGGGTTTTTCTTGGTCAAACCATGTTTTGGTAATTAGGCCTTAATGAGAAATAAAACATGAAACATGAGATTAAAATATAGAACCTTGTTTGAAACCTTGTAGATCTACAAAAAAGCATGAAGTGGCATCAATGGATGTAGATATTGATCATGATTCTTGATGAAATATAATGCATTTGAATACTTGAATTGATCTTGAATAATACACCACAACATTAGCTCAAAACCACATGCATGATGCATCAAGCCTTTGAAATGACAATGGATCTTGGTCGCTATAATAGTCTTCTCCAAATCTTCCCTTGAATGCCTTAGAAATTCTCTTGAATTCTCTTGTGAAATTGCTCTTGATTGCTTATGAAATTGAAGGATGAAACTATGTAAAATAATCTTGAATTTATACTTGATAATCCCAAATTTCTCAAAATTACAACACTGCAAGTGGACATCAAATCTAGGATAATAAAATCCCACCAACAATTTGATTCAAAATAGGTCCTGGTTAAAGTAGGATGCATACACCAGTTGTGGCGTATGAGTCCCAATAGCTAAAACTTGATCTGACATAGATTTCTAGGAGTCTCTTGTTTAATGTGCAATTTAAAATGAGGTTCCAAGACTTAGGTGGGATTCATACACCAAAGGTGGAATATAAGTCTGAGATCACTAGATTTGGAGCACATGACCAAAAAAATTTAATTATGATTGGTGATTTGATAAGTGTGTGGATTATCCACATAAAAACATCCACCACAAGGCTTGCGGATACAAAATAGGACCAATCACAAGTACAAATAAGCCCACTAGTAAACACCTATCTTAGTGCATGTAAAGTATTATACTTTACAACACCCTAAATAAGACACAATTAGGTCCATTTAGTTTTGGGGCTCCTAAATTAATGTTAATGCGTAAAACACATTACATAACACTAAATCATAGGACATTGGGTGAAGCCACATAAGTGGTTTACACTTTTGAAGAGGAAGGAAAATTTCAAAATTTTTGCATCTTTCGAGATTAAATGGGTTCTACCAACTGGCCATCGCCTCTCATAAAAAGTCATATTTAGGTTCTACCAACCCGGTTCTGGCCAACTCATCAATACGACTAAAAACAAAAAAATAAGCTTTCACCACATTTTGGTTTTTTTAATTGCATTGATTGCGGACTGGCTGGAACCCATGTTCGAATCAATCTTTCAAGATGTTCACCTTAACACTAGTTCGCCGGAAAGCCAATTTTTCACCCTTACTTCCTCTAAGGCACCACAATTGCTGAAAATTTTGCGCTTCAAAGCTCGATTTGAGAATGAAAATGGAGGAGATCTCAAAAACCCAACTAGTATTGGGTTCTCCTCAAAATGAGCTATCCAACTAATATAGTTTTAGTATGTTTTGATTATATTATCTATCTGTTTTTTAAGTTTTATTAAATATAGGTTTTTCATTGAAAACAAAACTCTCTGTTATGCAAAAGTGGAAAAATAGAAGATTATCAAAAAAAAAATTTAAAAATATGAGTGCACCAAATATTGGAGTCCTTGATCCAACAAAAAAAAAAAAAAGAAATAATTCTCACATACATACACAAAAGCTATGCTGCTATACCTGTCATGTTATGTCTGAATTGTAATTGGTTTGACTTCGAAACTTGATTAAAGAAAAAATATTCAATACAAAACTATCTAACCAAGTGGAAGCACTAGATATCAGATTTACAAAGCTAAATTCGAAAGAATTAGAATTTTATCCTTCATGGAAAAAAATTTATGTGTTATATGGTGTAAGTATCACTTTTAAAATGTTGTTTTGAAAACCACTTTCATGGAGATGGAAAAGAGTGCAATTTGATTCCAAAAAATTGAAAAAAATATTTCTTAGAATCTACGCACAAAATATGACAAGACCTAGTTTGCATCATCTTCAAATTCTTTTACGCTTAATCGCTATAGGTGCTCGAATGTGGAGATTGTGTTTTAAAATATCGCTGCCTCCGGCTTGGCCAAAAAAAACACATTACAACACTAAATCAAGGTGACATTAGGCTCAATTTAATATTAATTATTCCCAAATTAAGTTTGAAAAAGGGATACTTTTTCCTACACTATAGCAATATACCTTTTAACTCTTGCGATTCATGGGATGGAGCTAGGACAACCTATTCTTGGACAAGGTTTGTATAATTTAGTGTTGGTATAGCAAGGGCAACAACTATTAGAGGTAATGGAAATGGTATAGGTGGTTGTATCTTAGAAAATATAGGCATTGGAGGCCTTGGGGTTATTTTACCAGCCTGTATGAGGCTATTATCTTCTCTAATGGTGATGTAATATTCATTAGGAAGTGTATTCCACCCATTGAATGAATCATCACAAATATATCATTATTAAGGTATTTAAGGAAATATAAAAAATGCATGTTGAGATGAAGGTATTATCATTGTTGGAATTCTATTTAAAATTTTCTAGAAATGGTAGTTAAAATCAGACATATGCTAATGTGGAGCTCTCTTGATGGTAGTTAGTTGCTCCACCAAAGACAAATGATCTAACTTTTCCTCAAATTGCTTATGCAAAACATCTCCCAATTGATCCCAGGTTGTGATTGAATTAACTACCAAACTCGTGAACCATTACAAATCTTTTCCTTTTAGTTATGTTTCCAAGAGCTAGATTGCTACAATCTCAGTTGTGATATTGTGAACTAGACATAATGTAGGCACATCTTTGATATGCTCAATAGGTGTAATTTAATCTTCTCATGTTAAAGAAGGCAAGCTTCTAAGGGCTACCATAGCAATATCATCATATTGAGCAAGATTTAATGGGATTCCCCCATTAAAATTTGCAAAAGAAAACTACATTTTCATTGGATTTGTCAACACTCGTATATTCAATACTAGAACTCTTGGAATAAGAATTGTAGGATTGTAATTTGGAGGTGTGGAATGTGATCTAGATGGCGGGCTAAGAATCCTTCTTGTTTCCTTTCCTTTTCTTCTTGGTGGTGATAACTACAAATACCTAAAGAAAGTAGAACTTCCTCTTGTTGATACTCTCCACATGTGCTGATTGCACTAGATCTACTTGAAAATTGGAGATTAGAATCACTAGGTATATGTTGATAACCTCAAAAAGGCCAAAAAAACTCCTACATATACTAGGACAGTAGTAAAAAATTTTATTTCTTGACTGAAATAGGTTTTAGTGTCGCATTGGGTGTGCTAAAAACTATTGTCATGTGGGACCATCAACCCTCGTTGGTACCCCTTAACCTCTCTAATGCCATCCTCACTAATAGCTTAGGCTTTTGGTATAGTGGCACTCAGTTTGTGTCAACAAAACTAGTGACTCTACTAGGGAGGATTCGACTCCCACTCCCAACATTCTTTTCATCTCACAATTAACTGTTTCTATCAACCTCTTGACTAGGGGGTTAAATTGTTGTCACGTGGGACCCCTAACCCTTTTTGGTACCCCTTAACCTCTCTGATGTCACTTTTACTATCAAATTAGGCTTTTGGTGTAGTGGCACTTAGTTTGTGTCAATAGTCATAAGAACCCCTAGAAAATAGGAGATTCTCTGGCATGCATCATAGACCATCAATAGCTTATGCAAATATTCTATTAGGTGTTTGATAAAAAAATTTCATGTCTAAAATGATATCCCCCACTTTTCACTCTTATAGTTGTCATAGAATCCATCATAACATCCTTAAAAATAGGCTTCCCAAATTTAGACCTCTAAATGGACATCTTTTGATGACAATAACTTATTTTTCAAGGCACCAACATGTGGAAAAAGTTCCAAATCAAAATATCACAACACTTTTGATGAGGACATTTATTTAATGACATAAATGATATTTATCCATGAGAAAATGTAAAAATAAGAATAAATAAATACTTAGGAATTTTCAAGGTTGAGGCACCTTGATTCCCAACACATACTAGTATTAAAGGGGGCTTTTCTCTCCAATTTCCATACATCCATATTCTCATGTATAGATTGATCATAAAGTGACATTAACTAAAAGATGAATAAAAGCTTCTTATGGATATATAAAAGAGATAAATATAGATTAGTAGGCCTGGGATCTAATTCCTCCCACAAAAAAGGTAGAATGTAATATAGTTATCCCCAATCAAATAATTATAAATTAGAAACTTTTATGCCCATTAAAAAATGTAACTAGAACCACATACTTTGTTATTCCAATTGAAGAGAATACAACTTAGTTTGTCATCCATGAGATTAGTAAACAAAAATTATCTAAAAAAAATGATGAAGAAAGGTCTATCTAAATGAATCTTCTAATTCTCTCATCAAGAGTAAGAACAAAATCAAATAACTAACTTAGAGAAAGAGGATTTCCTTCCCTCGATAATACTTATACATCAAATGGATTTTGAGGTTCTAATAGTTGTAGAAGGGTAGAATTAGGTAGTACTAGATCCTAATTATAAAAAATCTTCTCAATAAAAGTATATTCAAGATCCTAAAAATTATGTTAAATATTTTTTTTTATTATTCGAATGACCATTCGGTAAATCTTTTTCTCCAATATACCATTCCTTTCTTTATTATGGGACTTAACTAGAATAAAACCATTTAAGTCGAGCCCTTCTGCATGAACTAGAGATTTCTATTTTGTATTAGCTTTAGCTATAGATACATCTAGCAAAGGATGAATATTATATGATGTTTTATATTAGAAATTTCATAAATTATGCCCATGAGAATGATAAATACATCTAAAGGGAATAACCTCAAGATATAATTGTTGAATCCAATATATATTTCCTACTCTAATCTCTATAGAATCTAGTAAAGTATTTTAATAATATTAGTTTTCAGAAAAGTATGAATATAATAAATTACATTTCTCCCTAGTGTGGGATTAGAAGATACCAAAGGTTCCTCAAGGACAACTACAATAGAATTCAAAATATTTGATCTCTAGAATTCCAAGAGAAGAAAAAAGGTTAACCTAGACTATAATCTTAGCCAAGATCTCCTTAACTAAATTAAACCACATCATCCAAGATTCAATGTGCAAATTATCTTGATAATGAAAGGAAGTTCCACCCTTAAAATCCAAAATTTAATCAGCCATTCTTATAAAAAGACAATGAAGAAACCATTTGACACTAAAATAACCTTTAAATCTCCTTGTTACTATCAAATATGACACACCCAATTCTCAAGGAAATGCAACATGGCTTTCAAAGCCATAATATATATACCAAAGCATGGTATAACATATAATAAACATCAATGAGTATAACCTTAGGATTAATGACTGAAATAGGATGAGCCTAACTCTTTTGCAAAAAACCATTAGATCAAGATGATTATGAACCCTTTAATCAAATGTAGCTTCATGTCTATCCTACATGAGAAATTAAGAGAAATTTCATGCATAAATTGTGACCACATTAACTAGAACATCCTTATGAGATAAATGAAAGGTTCCTTCTATCCTCCTCTAGATCGTGTCACATGTAAAACCCTTAATTCCAAAGATCTTAAAACAATTAATAAAAGAATATTAAAAGAACTTATAAAAATCAAACCAATATAAAATAAACCAAATAGATCACTAAAAATAATTAAATAAATAATTTCATACCAAAAGCCCTTGCATACATGAACATGCAATAAAAAATCACCTCATCCGTGCTGATCAGCCTAAAAAAAACAATATTGCTCACTATTCATCTAATAAAATTTTCCAATCCACTCTTAATATAATTTTTTTTAATAATAAAACTAATCATAGAATATCTATGTATTATAAATACAATTTTAAACTATATAAAAGATTTACTTGGGATAGTGATGAATTCGTCACACCCCTCATTGTAATACACATTAGACATTAGGACAATATCGATGGAATAAGTATGGGTGTCATTAATCGCACATTAACCTTTACACGTTTGATAGGGCATACGATGAATTGACACCGACACCAAAAACCTTGAAATTGACGTCACAATTCTACAGTAAAAAGAGCAGGGAGAATAAAGGTAGAAGAAGGGCAGAACTCGAATGAATGTTCTTCCACATTTAAGAATAACAGAAGAAAGAGAGAATTTATGCCATATGTGTTCTATTTTGTTCTCTCTGCTCTCTTGCTTATCGACATGGTTTGGAATAACAGAGAAGAAACGAGTTGCTTTCAGGGAAAAAAGCTGCTAGCGTGAATTCCAAACAAAGCATATTCTCCAACAGTCATGAATGATCTGAAACAACATACGTACTGAAGAAAAAGAAGAGGGTGGTAATTTCGTAAACTGGAAGATGGTTTCACTTTTTTGGACCAAACCGAAATTACATCTTACCCGGCTGTTTAATCTCTTCTGAACCAAAATTACATCTTACCCGGCTGTTTAATCTCTTCTGCACTGAAGCGTATCCATTTATCGCTAGAAAAGAAAAATATTCTCTAAAACACTGGTAAGATGCATTTGTTTTATTATAAATTTATATGACAGCCAGAGATTTAATGCATAGAATATAGTCGAAAAAAATATAGAGCAGAAGAAGCAAGGATGAGGGCTGATGTGTTCGTTGCCTGCAGAGATGGCGATCTCATATGTATTCAGAAATTATATAGGGAGAACCCTCGGCTTCTGGAAGAGGTTGCATTTGAAGAAAACAGTCTTCTCCACATCGCTGCAAGGGAAGGACACAGTGAAATTGTTTCATGGGTTCTTACCCAATCGAGTGGTTACCGTTTTATGACGAAAATTCGCAATGCTGATAAAAATACGGCCTTGCATGAGGCTGCTAAGGGCGGGAATGGGCAAGTGGTAAGAACTCTGCTTGGCTACAACAAGTCTGCCGCCCGTAAGCGTAATCAGTTTGGGGAGACGGCTCTAATTATAGCATCTGAGAACGGTCATGTGGAAGCAGTGAGGCTTTTGATGGAGGCCACTCCTTGGTTTATGATTTTATGGCCAAGGAATGACCACCAAACATGCCTCCACGTTGCAGCTTACGAAGGGTATCTAGGTAATACTATAACCATTATTTTATTTATTTCAAAAGTAACCATAGCTTATGTATAGCATTTGAACTCGTATTAATACACAATTTATTTTTATAAGTATGCTTTACACAAATCATTGTATATTGTTTCTTTAAAGTTGTGTTCTATAGTAGCTTATCTTCTAATTTTGTCATTATAAGTTCACCTTGATAACCTTTAAATGTAATGAGTTATAATGTAATGCAGACGTAATGAGGTTGATATTAGCGAAGCAGAGTTTTTGGGATATAATACATCTTATATCTCTTATTCCTGATGTGTATGGTGCCACTCCCTTACATACTGCAATTCATGGAAGACGTATGGACATTGTTAATGTAATAATGAATACAAAACTAAATTCATGGTGTTGTAGTCATTGGTTTCATGGTGTTGTAGTCATTGGTTTGACAAGAGTTTAATGACAAAGAAGGATGAACATGGAAGATGTCCCATTCATGTGGCAGCATTGAATGGATGTTTGGAGATAGTTGAAGGATTTATGTTTGTAATGCCAGATTGTATAGAAATCCGTAGTAGAGATCTTAAAACTGCCCTACATTTTGCTGTGGAGTATAATCGGTTTGATGTTGTACAGAAACTCTTATCTCCTCTTCAACCAACAAGAATTGAAAAATTGGTGAGTTATGACCATGACATTTCTGGCAATACTGCATTGCATTTGGCAGCAAAAAATGGAGTAGACCCTCAGGTTATTTTTCTCTCTTTTATTAGATGCTATATTAAATATTAAATTAATTGTTGAATTTATATTGTTACAATATGATTAACACCAATTGAATTGAATTTATAGCTTTTTCTCTCTTTTACTAAATTTATATCTACGATTTTATGTTAATTTTATTATTTTTCATTATATTATTTAGTTGAAATTAATTAGTTGAATTGGTGTTGTTATAATTTGACTCACACCAACTTAATTGAAATGATTTAATTATAATTATAATTTTCCTGTCAACCATTTTGAAAAATCAAATAAACAGCCGGTATGCCTAGTTAATTTAGGCTGGCTGTTTATATAGGAGCCCAAGTCTCCATGTAAATAGAGGTTCCTGATTATATACAGTCTTTATTTGGGGTATTATGTAATTACAAGTTATCAGTGTTTGGGCACCTAATTGTATGTCTTCAGCAATTTTTCTTTTTTAAATTGAGGTAAATTGTTTTTTGTTGTAATTTTTTCCTCTCTTTTAAACTTAATAATGATGTGGTAATTTTATTTTGTTAATGGTGCAGCTTGTTGAATATTTGTTATCATTTTCTGGTATAAAAGTGAATGCTGTAAACAATGAAGGCCAGAGTGCACTTGACATAGCGGCTGGTGCTGAATCTGATAATAATTGCAATTTGAGTAGGATTGCAATGATTCTGCGAGATGGGGGTGCAACTCATAGTTCCATACGACATTCCAAAGCTTCTAGTCAATCAGACCAGTGTAGAAACCAGATTCGTGCCAATGAGGATAAAGTAATTGCAGTGGACACGCTGGTGGTCTCTTTAGTTGCCACAGTGACATTTGCAGCTGCGTTTCAGGTGCCAGGAGGAAATGATAAAGGTACATCACGACGAAATGATAAAGATAAACCTCAAGACATGGTACTAGAAACCCTTTTTCAAGTGTTTTTATTCTCAGATTGTCTTGCCTTCTTTGCCTCCATCACAGTGGTCGTGGCATGGATATTTAGGGAACGACTACAAGAAAAGATTTCTATGGATCGCTCTCCATTGGCCAAATTGTCCCTGCTATGTTTAGAACTCTCAGTAATGTCAGCAGCTCTTGCATTTCTAAGTCCAGTCATCCTCACGACAATACCCCGCAATCTTAAAAAGGATAACGATAATTTCATGGAATATAAGTTAATCTTTGGAGGTGAAATCTTGACAGCATCACTTGTACCTACAATTGCTGTTCTCCTTCTAGCCCTTGTCTGGACTTTCGAGTACTATTTTAGGGCCACAAATGATTCCCGACAAAAACTTGAGACCCAATTTCAACAGGTTGTAATCTACATAATTCCCCCTTGTCTCCTCATATTCGCAGTAATCTTCACCTATGGCTTCAAAGAATTGATGTGACACCTTCCTTAGAAATTTCTATTGTTGGAGAATTGACCTGGATGACAAATTTTAGTTTCTCCTGCTTCTCTACCCCGTACGTCCACCATATATCTCTTCCCTTTATGAGGTGCTTCGAAGATTTATTTTTAACAGTGTCTCCATCTTCTGTGTACGGCCGGCTCTGGTTGCTGTTCATCTGGGTTGCTTTATTGGCTTTATTATCAGGTGTTTGTATTTTGTTTACTGCAAGCTGGTGGTTCCTGTTCATCCTTTCACAATGGTCTTTCGATCTGGTTTTGTTTATAAAGTACATTCTAAATTTTGATTTATTTAGATCGTTCATATGAAATCATACATTTTTTTCAGTTAAATCTATTTAAACAACCACCAAAACAAGTTAAAAACTTTTAGTGTGTTGCTGGGAAGATCAAACTTTATTTCTATTTTGTCTGTTTCTTTACAATGGGCCCCCTCTTCAAATATGAATACAGATTTTTAAAGTTATAAAAACAAAGTAAAGAGACTAGAAATGATTGTACCAACCTTATCGCTATCATCTTCTCTCACAATATGTCATGCTTTTTTTCTTTATAGAATCATTTTTATAGGTAATTTGTTTTCTAAATTTTCTTGAATATTAAATGGTTCAATGCAAATTTAATTATTATTAGCGGTATTCTACAATAGAAAGGGATGGAATGTAGTAACATGAGTGTGCTAGCAAGAAATTTTATTTTTTACATGTTAAAATATACATATAAAAAATTAGATGCAAATAAATATTTTTTAAATAAATTAAATGATGTAGATACAATTAAATTTTTGTATTCATATATAAAATAAATAAATAAAATTCCAAAAAAAAAACAATTCAAGTAAATAAATAGTTTCAAATAGATATGTCTTTACATTTTTAGGATGTATACTAGTTTTATAAATAAGAAATAATTATATTATACTAATCCTTTTATATTAATTATTAATCTTTAATCATTATATTTAATTTTTTATTTTTTTAAAACCATTAGCTTTATAAAATATGCTATAAATTGTATTTGAATGTATAATTTTTTAAAATAATAATTATATTTATAATATATATTTTTTTAAAGAGGGGTAAAAATTTATTCAAACCAAAAGAATAGTACAAAGCAAGGGAATTACACATCCCTATCAATCTCAACTAATTGGCCCAACTTTTGAAACAAATCTAGGGGTAATTGACCCCTATCCATAATATTCCAGTCATGCCCATGATCAGAAGCCCACTTAGCCAAACAATATGCAACCCCATTCCATTCACACAAAATCTGATAGAAAGATACAAAATCTAAGGAAGCACAGAGATTAAGAATCTATTTTATAATAACATCTAGCTGCCAACTAACATCCTCTAATTGCTACCTCTTCAACAAATTCACTATCACCTGAGAGTCCAATTCACAAATGATCCATCTCCACCCGAGAGCACAAACACGCTCCATAGCACACAAAATAGCAAGAGCCTCCATCACATTGTTAGTATACCAGCCCTTATAAACTGAAAAGATAAACTCAACAGTTCTTCAACTAGTCCATCCAACGTCTACAATACCAGCATGGCCAGGATTTCCATGAGAAGATCCATCCACACCCTGAGGGGGGGACTCCAACACCCCTTATTTATCTTTCGAAGGGAATGGAAACATCTAATTCTCTTGACCTGACTAGCACTCTGAGCAGCCCCCATCTGAAGAGGAAGATGAAGATGAGTATAAATGGCACCCTCAACCAAGTCACACTTTACCGTAGTAGTTCACCCACCGAATGAAGAATCCTCCACTACAAATGTTGGACAACTAGCTTCACATCTTGAAAAACCCTTTGATTCCTCTCCAACCAAATATGCCAGATAATAAAAGTCAGTCCCAAAGCCCAAGAAAATTGAAGAAAAGAAGTCTTAACAGGGGCCTTCCCCCACCGAACAAAGACCTCCGCCAAAGAAGAGACATGCCATCAAGCCTCATTCCACACATCCCACCAAAAGTGCCAAAGCCTCCTAGAAAAGGAGCACTGAAAGAAGAGATGAGAGACATTCTCTTGACTTTTACCACACAAAAAGCACATCGAGGGACCCTGAAACCCTCTCTTGCATGATTTATCCCATGTAAGACACTAATTTTGGACAACCAGCCATAGAAAAAAATTACACTTGGGCCACAAAAATTTATTCCACACATGCCTCCACCAAGGAACCTCCATGTCCCCAAACACCTGCCTAAGCAAGTTGCCATAACCTGCTAAAACAAAATACTTACTAGATAAATCACTTTTACTCCAAGCTAGAACACTCTGTCCCACCATGGAATTGCATTCCCGTGATGCTAGAATTTGAGCCTTGAAAGTCTGGTATTCTAGCATCCCTTGTGGTAGTATTGTATACACACTAGACATTACATGGGAAAAATAAATAAAATGAAATAAAAACTAACGGGATGAAAGGGACAAGATTGCTTGCATAAATATGAGTGTCATTTCAAAGGAATGGAATCTAGTTATTATAATTCTCCTAGATTGGAAAAGGCACAAGGTATGTAAATTCATCACATAGAGCAATTTGGCCATGTAAAGTAGTGAGATTAGTAGACCCATCCTTTTTATTGTCTTTATTATCTTCATTGACTTCTTGGTGTGGTTGATGTATAGTTTGATCTACGGGTTTCAATTTTTTATTGGTGTCTACTTATATTCATTTAAAGGATAAAGATGGTTGTCGAGCTCAACCATGTACCCTTAATGCTCTCATTCTTGTTTATAACCATGGAGATTTTTGGAATGATAAGGAAGGAACTTTAGCAATAAGAAGTGTGTGAATCTATAATAGTTTCAAAACAACTGGAAGAGTGAGAGAGGATTAAAAAAGAGCTCCCCAATTAGATAATACCATGACTACAATTATAAATGTCCACCTTTTTTTTTTTTAAACCACCCTTAAGTCATTAGAAGAATGTATGAATTAGTTAATTTTTTGGTGATGCACATTAGGATATTTCAAGTAACAACTAAAATAATAAAACATAAACTTATCTCTCTCCACACATCATGTGATAAATAAATATTTAAAATGAGGAAGTCCATTCAAATGATGGAAGGACTCAATAAAAGGTGGCCTCAAGGATGGTTTAGTGGCAAGATATGTTCAATTTTTTTTTAATAATTTCTTAGAAAAATTTAACCAAATACAAACCAATATCTTGGCTAGCTATCTTTCAATTAAAGGTTGGAAGACATTATGGATGTTCCTCAAGCATAAATTTTTATTTTTTTTCTATTATATGTAGTTGAAAAAATGTTCCTAGTGCCACAACCTTCTCTAACCTTATATATAGCATTCAATAATGGAAAATTATATATAAAACTTATCATGAATGATTTAAATTATGATTAATTCTCATTGTAGCCTCGTAATGCCACATCTAATGGAGAAAGTGGGGTTATACTAACTCACTCAAATATTTTAAAACTTATTTTCATCGATCATCAAGAAAATTTATATGCATAGTTATACATGCTCATTTATGGCAATAAATTTCATAAACTAAAGTTAATGTTATTCTTAATACCATAAGAATCCATGCACTTGAATTTATACTATTATTAACATTAGTAACCGTAGTTTTAGATCGCTAATAAATACCATGAATGATTATATGGGATTTGAATTTGGCTATTATTGTTTAGTATAATATGTTATTTAGAATACCAAGGTCTATTATATAGTGATACTTGGTTGAACTTGAGTTTTAGCTTTGAAATTATGTGTAGATATTTAAGTGCCTAAATTGAAACTTAACAAATTATTATAAGGTTTTCTTAACAACAATGTAAAGAGTTGAGATAACATAAAAGAGGTGATGACATTCATGGAGGGCCATGTTGTTGATGAGACTATTTGTAATAACAGACATGACCTTAGGGCTCAATGGCTTTCAATTACCAAGCAAGAGGAGATATTTTAGAAACAAAATCTTGAATTCAATGGCTTACTGAAGGTGACATAAAAACAAAGTTTTTCCATCAATCTACCATGAAACATGGGATCATAAATAGAATAAGATAGGGGATATGTCCCAATTACCACATCCCATCCAATTATCACTCACTCCATGCTCACTTAACCTCCCAAAAAAAAAATCACTTTGATCCATTAAAAACCATTTAAAGAAGATGGTACTACTTTGAATACTGAGGATGAAATTGTTGAAAAGGCTAGCTCTATATTTTTTAATTTTTAGAAGACTTTGGATTTTTCTCTTGAGGATTTTATGGACCTCCTCCAAGTGACCCCCCTAATAATCATAGATGAAGATCTTAAAGAACTAAAAAAAATTGTTTTTATCCAAGAAGTTAGGCTTGTTGTTTTCTCCTTTAGCGGTTTCAAAGACTCAGGGCCAAATGGGTTTCCTCTTGCCTTCTTTCAAAAAATTTGGGACATCATTTGTGGTGACCTCTTAAACGCTACTCGTGAATTCTTTCATTCAAGTAGACTCCTAATCCAACTTAGTTCCACTTTTATTGTTCTTATTCCAAAGAAGGAAGTTGTTTCCTTCATCCAAGATTTCAAGCCTATAAGCCTTTGTAACATGACTTATATGATATTTTCTACTATTATAATAAGGAAATTGAACGTTCTTCTGAACAAAATGATTGTTGAAAATTAAAAATGGTTTTCTAAGGGGAGACATATTTTGGATAATACAGTCTCAAACCATGAGATTTTTCATTCTATGGATCTTAGTAAGAAATCAAGGATGACTTTGAATTTGGGCATCTCAAAAGCTTATGATAGAGTTTCTTGGTAATTTCTAATTGTTATTCTCAAACAATATGGGTTTAAAACAAAGTTTCTTAAGCTTATTACCTCTTGTATTACTACCCCTAAGTGTTCTATCAAGTAGTGAATGGTGTTCCTAGGGGTTTTTTTCTTGTGGTCAAGATTTAAGACAATGCAGTCCCCTTTATCCCTACCTATTCATAATTGTGGCTAAATTTTTGGGGAGAAATATTCAAAAGTTCTTGGATAAGAAGTTGTTGAAAGGATTTAACATTGCTTCTTGTCTTCCTCATTCTCATGAATAGTTTGTTAATGATTCTATCCTTTTTGGAGAAGCCTCGGTTATTGAAGCAGGACACTATAATTCCATCTTGAATGACTATGCTAAGACTTATCGCCAAAATATTAATTATATATTAATAAAAGTAAAATGTAATTCTTCAGTTTGGAGAAAATTGTAAAAGATAGAGTTATGCACATTCTAGGCTACCAGGATGATGTTCTTCTAGGTTCCTACCTGAGCCTTGCTTTAATTTCTAGGAAACCGAGTAGCAACTACTATAATTACATTATAGAGAGAATCCAAAAAAATTGGTAGGATGAAAGGGTAAAGTTCTCGTCCAATATAAGAAATTGTAGCTGCTCAAAGATTCTTCATAAAATATTCTAGTTTACTACCTCTCTTTTTAAGATCTCTTCCTTGATTACTAAAAATATAGAATAGCTTCAAAGGAGATTCTTGTGGTCAAATATTAAGGAGCGTAATATACTTGATTTAGTTGGTTTGGATAAAGTGTGTGATCCTAAATGGGCTAGAGACCTTAGCATAAGGAGACTAAACTTTTTCAAAAAAGCTCTAGTTGCTAAAATGGGCTAGTGCCTTCTTTAAGGTGGTAAAGATTGGGTTAAAATTTTAAGGGACAAATACTTAAGAAATACAGGGAAGAGTAGCTTTCTAAATGCATTGGATACGTCTTATGGTTCCATGTTTTGGAACAACCTCCTTAAAATAAGGTGTGCTAAAACTTGGGGTTAGAAAAAGAATAGGAAATGGTAAAGATATTGATTTTTGGGATGATGTTTGGTTCAATGGTCCCCCTCTTTCCTCCATTAATCACCTCATCCAATTAAAACAAAGGCTTATCAGAATCAATGATAAGAAAGTTGTTGGTTATATAAATTGGGATGGTATAGAGCCTAAATGAAATAATTTCAAAAATTAATTAGTTGGAGTCAATCTAAGAGGGGGAATACAACAAAATTGGGATTCTACTTTGAAAATGTTACATTAAAGTATAGGAAATTATTCCTTTTTCTCAAATGATAGAAAGGATGAGTGGATATGGACTAATCATCCTTTTAGATTCTTTTTGGTGAAGTTTACTTATAAAGTTATGGAGAAGCCTTTGATTCCTCAAAGACAGATATGTTTGGATAAAGAACTTGATCCATAAAGTGAATTGTTTTTAGTGGGCTATTGTATATGGGAACATTTTTAGCACTGATAATCTTAACAAAAGATCGTTCCAATTTGTGAATAGCTCTTTCCTTTGTAATGGAGATCTAGAGTGTATAATGCACCTATGTTTTCACTATTCCTACTTTAGAGAGGTATGATCATATATTATTCCTATGATCATGATTGATTGGGTATTTCCTTCCTTAATAAAGCTATTCTTAGATATCTGGTATGTTTGTCCTTATTATCATAATATAATTGTGGACCTATGAAGACAATAAATTTGGGATGCTTATTTATAAATATTACATCAAAGTATAGGTGATTCTTCCTTTTTATCAAAGTATAGAAAAGATGAGTGGATATAGACTAAGCATCCTTTTGGATGCCTATTAGTTAAGTCTACTAATGAAGTTATGGAGAATCCTTTGATTCCTCCTCCCATTGGAATCATGTTTGGATAAAGAACTTGATCCCTAAAGTGAATTTTTTTTAGTTGGTTGTGATCCATGGACACATTCTTACCACTGATAATATTAACAAAAGAGGGTTAAAATTATTGAATAGGTGTTTCCTTTCTAATCAAGATCAAGAGTCTATAATGTACATATTTTTCACTATTCCTACTCCAAAGAGGTATGATCATACTTTCTTCCTATGCTCATGATTGATTGCATCTTTCCTTGTTTAATAAAGTTGTGCTTGGATAGCTGGTATGTTTTTCCTTATTCTCATAATATATTTGTGAACTTGTGCCATAGAAAATTGGACCCATTGCTTGCCATGAGATTAAATGGACTTAATCTCAAGGTCCTAATCTAGTGTTGTGATGTCTTGTAAAGGTGTTGTAAAGTGTTGTAAGATGCTTTCATGATTTTCAGCCATAATGGAAGCCACATCTTGGCCAGAAGGGGGTGGTCTAGATCCTCCTCCGCACTGCATTTGCTATCAGGAACAATCAGCTACAACAAAATTTCTGCCAAAAGATAGAACAAATATTGATTGTGCATGGGCAGAAGATATAAGCGCAAAAAAAATTATGCAACGTTAATCAAGCACTGACTTACTCTTCCATTATCATTAGTTACAAACCCCTTGTCTTCCACATAAATCCCTTCCCCACCTGCAACCCAAAGAATTCCCAGTCATGTAAACGTTAGCACTCCTATGCTTGGCGACTGCGCTTCTCACAAACTCTAGCGTGATTTTGAACCCTTACTAATGGCGGGCGCATGCTATTCTTGGCAGCCACTGCCCACTACTTATTGAAGCATCCACTTCCATCAGTTACAAAAGTAACGGTTTAGCTTTCTTTTTTATGTACTCAGGTCTTTTTCACCCTTTTGTGATTGATAAAACGCCTCTCGGCATAATAAATGTTGAAGGTGTATCAAAATAGTTTTTTAATGTTCAAAAATTACTTGTTTTGAGGTGCACAATATCATAGAATCTTTTGATTTTATCTTGAGTGGCCTAGGGTCAATTCTCAACAATACAAAAACAATCTTTAAAGCACAAATCTGATTTAGCAAATGACAAACAAATGTGACCTAGTTTGTTGCAATCTTTGCTATCTAGATGTGCCAAGGACTAGTGGTATTAACATATATATTAGGGTAGTTATTGGATCACAAGTTTCATGTTCTTATAAGTCAAGCCCTTTGATAGATAAACTTTATGACCTTGTACAAATGTTGACAAATAGCAAGCAAGCATGAAATGACCAATATATTGATTATGATGCAAAGAGATTCATTTTAGTACACTAAATTGAAGTGTTCCTAGAATGAACATTCTTTGTAATGCAGATAATCCTTGTTATTCTCTTCTTCTTTGATGATGTCAAAATGCACAAATGAATGTCTTTAATTACTAGAACATAACAGACAATTGCACAAACAAGTACCAAGTCAACTCCCAACAACTAGTAGGAAAGGGGGTCAACAATTTTGAATTTTAAAAAATAAAGAATCATTGGATTGGTTATGGTCAAAAGGGGTGAGTGTCATGATGGCAAAATCATCAAAGTGTTTGATAGCAATGTCAAGGTCTATGATGCTACTCTCTTCTGAAGGATCTATCTCACTCGAAGTTTGATTGTCTTCGCTAGAGTCATCGATATGTTGTGATCCAAATTCAAGAGGTCTATACCATGAAATTTGTCCCTCCATAAATGTTGGCACATACCTTTGTATCACATCAATTTCCTTGTCTTGACAAGATTCTTCAGAGAGTGAGTCCCACTCATATTCGTTGGAATGTATTTCAAAACTATCTCGCAATTGGAGGATTCATTCACAAATCTGCTGCTTGGTTTCTTCCTTTGACTCTTCTTTGTATCCTAGTCCTATTTTTTCCTTGGCATTCATTGTGATAGGCTAAATAGGTTCAACAATGCCTTCTTTTATTTTTTCGATAAAAACTTTTCCTTCATATCCCATCTTCTCTAGGATTGTAAACCCTTTACCATATCCAGTTCAATTAACACATTGGAAGTTGATGCTTTTGATGCTTCTTCATCTTTGCACAACCAGTTTAAAACATCCTTATCTTCAGATTCATCCACTAGGGTGTCTGCTTTTACAAACTTACCATCAAAGAGAGTGGTTCGTTGTGAGGATTGTTGTATTGAGGTTGATGGTTGTCCATAGGATTTAGGAGAAGGCAACAGCTATGAAAGACATAATGTTTGGTCAAAAGAATATTTCCCCATGCCTTTGTCTTTTAGCTGAACTTTTTTCTCAAATAATTTGACAAAGAATTTAGTTGACTTTTATTGCTTGAGGACGTGGAATCACTAGTGCCTTTATCCTTTGACTAAACATTTTTCTTTATTTGATTTGACAAAGAGTTGATTTTACCTTCATTGTTTGATGAACTAGGAGTGATGGCTTCCCTGTTGTGTGGTACAAATGTATCCTAGACCATCTTAAGAGTATTATAGTATTGAGGATTGTTGTAATCAACTAAAATGGTAATCTCTCTTCCATTTAAAGTAAATTTCAAACATTGATGATATGTTGACGACACTGCTTGTATCTCATGGATCCAAGGTCATCCCAAGAGTATATTATATGTCAACTCCTTGCCTAACACTTGGAAGATTATATGTTTTACAACCGGTCCCACTTGAATTGCTAACACTATCAATCCTTGGGAGGATCTCTCTTCATCATCATAGGATTTTATAGTGAATTAAAACCTTAATGTGGAGGGAAATATTGTGTGGATGGGTGAGTGATACATCTTCATTTCCTAAAAATGATAGGCAATGAGGTGTGGTCAAGTGTTCTACCATAGCTTAGAATTTGAAAACTTCTAGATTATTTGGTATTGTGGTGGCTACTAGAGCTTGTTCAACAATTTATTTGTGAGCTAGAGAAATTTTGAGGAGTTCCAATATGGATATATGAGCTAGGATTTTCTGCAATTGATCAACTATGTTGTACTGATTTGAAGGGGAAATCACTCCTTTGGATGCAAAAGAGACAATGGGTGTGTTAGACGTAGTCCCTTTTAATATTACTTTGGCCTGTCCTCTTGTGGTTGCATTGACTAGTTGGTAATCTTTTTTCTCTCTGATTTTAATGACATTAAAATATGATTATCAGTTGCAGTGATGTCTTGTGTGGTGTCATTGATTTGGTTTGATTTGATGTTGATGTCATTGAATTGATTTTCAACTGTAATAGTGTCATTGTTTTGATCACTAGCTGCAACAGTGTCTTGTGCATGTTCAATTGTGGTGTCACTAATTTGATTCTTAGCTGCAATACGGTCTGGTTGGCCATTGATTTCAATTTCATCAGTTTGATCATCAACTGCCTCAATATGGAGAATGGTAGAATCATAAACATAGTTCACATTTTTCCCTTTGGTGTTTGATGAAGAGGACTCCACCTTTTCATAGTTTGGTAAAGGATTTTTGAATTCTCCATGATCAACATTTTGTTGGGGTCCTTCTATTGATATTTCCTTTCTATCTATTATATCTTGCACCAAATGTTTTAGTTGCATGCAATCATTTGTTTTATGGCCCTTGTTTATGTGAAAATCACAAAAATGTGCATCATTCCGCCATGAAAGTTTAACTCTTGGTTCCTAATCTAGTGCCTCTGGTAATGTTATAACCTTGGTTGCAAGAAGCTCCTTTAATGCTGATTTGAGTGACTATCCCAAAGGTGTAAATATTCTTTGATTTGATGGTGTTCGATATGGTGGTAGTTTAGATTAAGTATATTTTTTATTATTTTTTTGATTGGTGTTTTTGTTGGTGTTTTGATTGGTCTCGGGAGTAATTCCTAATAGATTAAAGACTAGTTTTGCATATTGTGTATTAGCTACAACATCATTGTTGTTATAATGATTAGAGGATTTTGTTGAGTTGTTTCCTTCATTGTAGATTTTCAAGACTCCTCTCTTGACCAAGGCTTCTTTGTTTTTTATTCCATTTTCAATCATTTTCTCAAAGGTGGGTGGACATTGAAATTCAAGTTATAGCTCATCTCATCATTTAGATTGTTAATGAAAATTTCCATCTTTTCTTTTTCAGGTATGGGACAAGCATATCTAGTAAAAAATCTTCTCCATCTTTGTAAAAATATAAGGAATGATTCACCCTTTTTCTATTTTCTATTGGAAAGGTCTTTCATGGGTATCTCATGTTGGATGTTGTAATAATATTGAGTGATAAACTTATTGATCAAATCTTTGAATGATTTGATACCAAGTGGAAGTTTTGAGAACCATTCTATATATTGTCCACCCAAACTTCATGGAAACAATCTCATCAAATAAGTCTCTTCGTGTGCAAATTCCAAGCTCATGGTTCAAAATTCCCTTATATGATCTATAGGATCAGTTTTATCATTGTATTTATCATACATTGTAAATTCACAACGCTTGGGAAAAGGAATCATGTTCACAGTTTGATCAAAAGGATATGGGAAAATGTCTTGCAACAAATATCTTTTTGTGTTTCCTCTTTGTATGTCAAGAAGTTGTTGCAGATTTTTCATTTGATGAGTTAATGTAGCCATTGGATCTATGTTTGGTGGATCAATTTATGTTCTTCTTGGAGCCCCTTTCAGTTGATTAACATCAAAGTCATGTGGAAGTTTCACACCTTGATTAGCTAGCATTAAAAAGTATTTTTCCCCATCTTTTTCAAAAATATTTTCCATGAACTCTTGGAATTTGGAGTCTTGTTGAGCTGTTTGAATGTCCTACTCAATGATTTCATCATTTTTAGGTTTTTGGAAACTTTGGAATGCATTTTCCTCACCTTCAACCATGTTGTTATGAGTTTTTGTTTCTTTTTCCTTGAGTTTTTTCTTCTGAGATCTTGTTGAAATGGGAATACAAGTGTTATAGTTTTTACTAAACTTTTATCTTTGTAGGAGAGTGCCAAGGATAATAACCAAGTCAAATAGAAGGACAAATTCTATTGATAAGACTAAGTTAAATCTGATTATACAACATCGTTTCATGATGAAGGATGAAAAATCCTTGATAGTGAAACTTAGCTTAATAATCAGAGATGTGATTGATGATTAAGCACTTTAAGGTGTTAGATCTTAGTTTGGTTTGAAGAATTTCACTTGCAAAGGCTAGTTTCTCCAAGTTTAAAACACGATTGTGACTAAGGAATGATTATGTTCTCACAAGGATCCCTGAATGTGATTTTAATTTTTGGATAGATGGTGAAAATAGCTCTATGGTTGTGAATTAACTGAATGCACTAAAACAGGGTACACATATGCTATAAAATGGACTGGATGTGCCAAAACACAGCCTAGATGCACTAGACTGTCTCCTAGATGGGCCATAAAATGGACTCAATGCACTAAAAGATGGATCAAATGCACTAGAACATGGACTAAATGTGCCAAAAGATAAACTAAATGTGCTAGAGAATAACTTAGATGTGCTAAAACAAGCTAGTGATGTGGTAGACTACCCCTAAATGTGTTTCAACCTAGTAGTTTGCTGGATTATCAAGTAAATGCGCTAAACAGATTTGAAAATGAGCTAGAAGATAGAATGTATGAGTCAGAAAAGGACCTAGATGCACTAGAAAATCAGTCAAATGTGCTAGAAAATGACTCAAATGCGCCAGAGTATGAGCTCATTGAGCTAAAACAGGGAATGCATGCCCTAAACTGGAAGTGTCCACTGTTTTGAAAGTCTATTTGGTTATTTTTTTTGAATCTATGAATTTGAATGTTTTCAAGGGATAATCTTCTGAACAATGATTTTTGTCTACTTTTTCCTACTTGTGAATTATGTGAATTAAGTGTTCTTAAATGGATGATTTCTTGGAAAATGATTTCAAACACAATAGCAAGTTGTAAAATAGTTGTTTCAAACCTAGGAATTAAACATTAAGTGTATGTTCAAGAATTTGGTCTGATTCCTTTGATTTCCATAGGTATAGAATAAGAGCAAATAGGTCAGATAGTCCTAATGTCAAGGGTCATTAATAATATCACAACCCACATCTTAGAACTCTGTTAGCTCACACAACTGTGTCACCCCCTAGAGGGTGCTCATATTTTTTCCTTTCATGGATCTTAACCAAAGTCGAATCCTCCACTTTTGGCTAGTAATCCTTCATAGTTCTATGGTGAGTATCTTTGGAGAAAATTCTTCCCTCCCTGTGCATTGTGAATCTTTAAAATGTTTGAAGACTGACTTGGCTGGCTTCTACACTTAAATTTCATAGTAAGGATTTCCATTCAGTGTGGCAAATGATAAACTCCCTAAAGAGACCTTGCAACCTTTAGAACAAAGGCTTTGGGGATGGTTATCTTTGCACACTATCATTGAATTGTGAGTTTCCTCAAATTCATTTTTTATTATAGTAGGTCAAAAAACTTGGCTTTAGTTGTTCCCACTTAGGTTTTTCCCATAGGGTGAGTACTTTTTCCCACTACAACAAGCCTTCTAAAGGTTCTACCAAAACATGAAAGAGTGAGTCTGGCATTCTAGTCACCGAGTGAAGGGGAGAGCATAGGCCTCTCACTTTACAAGCACAGTAGATAGGGTGTTCATTAACCTCTTAATTAAACTAGATGCCTATATAATCAAAAGAAAGTGCTAAAAAAACTCCAACCCCTACAAACACCATCAGTAGTTTTAGATACGGATCTTTGGTAGCGTTTAAAGTACCTACAACATAGAAAATATAGATCAGTTCTCAAAAATTTCAATTTCTACAAAGAAAACCAGATGTGCTAAAACATAGACCATATATGCTAAAAGATCACATAGATGCGCTGAAAGAACTACTGTATGCACTAGAAAAGCTATGGTATGTGCTAAAATAACCATTGAATGTGCTAAAAGAACCCCCATATCCACTAAAAGATGATCCCGATGTGCTAAAAGATGAGTGGGATGCACTAAAATAGGGCCTAGATGTGTTGAAAGAAACCACGAGTGTGCTACATAGAAGTTCACATCCAAATCTATAAACAAACTGTCTAGAAAATGCCAATAAGAATGGGGCTAGGCCTCATGGTGGGTGCCAATTTATGTGTGTGTAAAATATATGAATAAGTAATAAAACCACACAATCAATGAAACATTATATTAGAGAATTCAGATAACAAATCTAACCGAATTAAAATAAGAAAATTCTCTAAAGACATCCCATTATTTCCTATCTCCAAGGATTCATTAAATCATAATGGCTTTTCAGATTGTTTGTGCACTATAACCTTTAGAATGACAACCTGAAGAATGAAATGCTAAAAAATACAAGAAATCTATTCCTACATGATTGATGGCTAAAATATATGATAATGTTGCTATGATAATGATGTTGTAATGTTGTTGATGAAAGTGATATTGAAATGATGTAATTAACTATTGCAAACTAAGATGCAACTAATGATAAAGCCATGATTCTAAATTAAATGCTTCTAAATGCTATTGCTAAATGCTCTAATGGAAATTTAGCAGAGTAAGATTGCTCAAGGTTGGGATCCTTTTGTTGTAGAATGAGGCTATACTTATAGGATTTCCAAGGCATATTTTGATGTGGTAGCAACCAATGATCAGGATTTTAGCCTGAGAGATCGAGGGTAGAGAATGAAGAAGTTAGAGAGAATAAAGGAGATTGTTCCCTTTAGGAAAACAATTTGCCAAGTGTTTAGAGGAATAAATGGAAGAAGAGAGCCAAGTGTCCCAAGGTTGTTTCAGAATTTGTTGAGGAAAAAGCACAAATTAAACAAATTAAAATAGTCAATTTGTTGAGACACATGACATGATGAGGTGGAAGGAGGAAAAAGTTGTAGACATGTGACTAGATTAAAATTTTAGAATTATTCAAATTTAGTAAGAGGAAAGATAATTAAATAAAACTAACTATTCAAATTTGTTTATTTAATTAAGATTAGAAGAATGTGATTGATGATAGAAGAATTAAAAAATGAACTACATAAATAAATTTATAATTTATTTATAAGTAGACGAATTAAAAGGTTTATTAATTAAATACCTTATATTTAATGAATTAATTATCCAGACCGATTTTAGATTTATACAACTATAGTTATGTATCACATTAGAATGTAGGAGGAAGTGAAGAAAAATTATAGAGGCTCACGTGGCTTTAAATATCCATGTTTTTCAATATCCTTTTATATTTTAGTTATTACTTTATAATAGATTTACTTTAGTGTAGTTTTTCACATAGTTTCTTCAACATACTAAAGTGATAGTGATTGTGAGTTTTGAAATTGGCTACTTCAAATTATACACCTTATATTCATGTGTTTTCATGTCCAATATCTTATAAGTATCTAAGACTCATTTGCCATATGTTTATACTTATACCTTTCACTAGTATAGTTTGAAAGCATTGCTAGGTTATTTGGTTTACCCTTAAGCTTCCCAAACACTTGTAGACACTTCATCAACCAAATGGTAATGTCATTGGCATCTCAACACTTGGGTGCTACTTTCCAACACAAAATTTTGAATTTTAAAATTCATATGAGCCCACAACCTAAACCTAAGGTTTTCATTATATATTATCTTTATGGGTAGTTGAATAATCAAATTAAAGATATCATGACTCATTTTTAAGTGTTCCACATTCTATAAAGTTTTCTCTCCCTTCATTCCATTTTTTTAGGTTTTTTGAAGCTCCATTACTAAGGATTTACTACAAATATCACCTTATCTATATTCCACTTGTCTACCATTAGAGAATTCCTTTAAATCCTCCTCTAACAATATATCCCTCTCATCACTCTTTGTCATTATTCTCATCAATCCTCTATTATAGCTCTAAAATACTTCTTTTATGGTTTTATAAATCCCTAACCCTTAGACTTAAAATTCTTCATCATCCTTTCTTATATATCATACCTTTGAGTCCATAGTTTTCCTTGCCTCAATCATTCTAATGACTCCTTTGACCTTCTTTGAATCCCCCATTACACTTGGACAACTATTGTTTTGTTTTTATTCTTATGGCTAGATATTCCACAAATCATTAAATTCATGTTATATTTAAGCAACACAACCTCAATGTCCTCCATAAATTAATCAACATATAAAAAAGTATATTAACCAAACTATAGAAAACTATCTAGTCAATTTACGGAGGACCTTGAGGTTTGTGTGTCTTAAACATGGCATAAAGTTTTGATGTAACTCCATCTCTAATAATCATCTTATGTTTTATTTGAATACTTGTAAATAAGTATATATAATCATATAATAATATTATAATTTAAACAATCAGTTTAGACAAACAAAACTAGTGTTTAATTGAAATATTAGATTTGATATATATAATTTTTATTATAACCTCTAAATGTATACTAAATGGAAGAATTATTAATTAAGCACTCCACAATAATACAATTTAATGTGAACATTTATTTAGAGAGAAAATTAAAGAAATATTGGATGTGAAAATTTTCACATATTCATCATAATTTTAAATGGTAAAACATTCAAAACTAATTTTCACCTCATTCCTATTAAAAATAATAATTATCTTAATTTTGTTCACCAAAATTCACCTTCCACCATTAAATTAAATAATATCTAAAAATAAATGCAATTAATCACATATTAATTTACATTAACTTTTACACATCTAATCGTTATCTAATCTTAATCAAACCACCCCAAAAAAAATGATGAATCCACAATATTGATTGTGCATTAACCTTTTCACGTCTAATCTTAATCAAATTTTAATCGAACCTAAAGAGAAGAATATGATTAATCGACATATTAATTGTACATTAACCTTTACACGTGTAATCATTATCTAAACCAAAATAGAGAATATGATGACACCAAAACGAAAAACCATGAAATTGACGTCATCAGTCAACATCATTTCTACAGGAAAAAGAGCAGGGAGAATAAAGATAGAAGCGAGGTGGAACTTCACTGAATGTTTTTCCACATTTAAGAATAACTGAAGAAAGATAAAATTTATGCCATATGTGTTTTATTTTGTTCTTTCTGCTCTCTTGCTTATCGACATAGTTTGGAATAACTGAGAAGAATCGAGTTGCTTTGACGGACAAAATCTACTAACGTGAATTCCAAACAAAGCATATTCTCCAACAGTCACGAATGATTTGAAACAAAATGCGTACTAAAGAAAAAGAAGAGGATGGGAATTTCCTAAACTGGAAGATGCTTTCACTTTTTTGGACCAAAGTGAGATTACATCTTACCTGGCAGTTTAATCTCTTCTAAACTGAAAGTACATCTTACCCGCCTGTTTAATCTCTTCTGAACTGAAGGGTATCCATTTATTGCTAGAAAGGAAGATGCATTTCTTTATTATAAATTGAAACGACAGCCAGAGATTTGATGCATAGAATATAGTGAGAAGGTCGAAAATAATTTAGAGAAGAAAAAAGGAAGGATGAAGGCTGATGTGTTCGTTGCCTGCAGAGATGGCGATCTCATCAGTCTTCAAAAATTTTATCGGGAAGGGAAGGACACAGTCTTCTGCACATCGCTGCAAGGGAAGGACACAGTGAAATTGTTTCGTGGGTTCTTACCCAATTGAGTGGTTACCGTTATATGACGAAAATTCGCAATGCTGACAAAAATACGGCCTTGCATGAGGCTGCTAAGGGCGGTAATGGGCAAGTAGTAAGCATTCTGCTTGGGTACAACAAGTCTGCCGCCTGTAAGCGTAATCAGTTTGGAGAGACGGCTCTGACTATAGCTTCTGAGAACGGTAATGTGGAAGCAGTGAGGCTTTTGATGGAAGCCACTCCTTGGTTTATGATTTTATGGCCAAGGAATGACCACCAAACATGCCTCCACGTTGCAGCTTACGAAGGCCATCTAGGTATTACTATAACCATTATTTTTTTATTTCAAAAGTATCCATAGCTTATGTATAACATTTGAACTCGTATTAATACAAAATTTTTTAAAGTATACTTTACACAAATCGTTGTATATTGTTTCTTTAAAGTTGTGTTCTATAGCAGCTTATCTTCCAATTTTGTCATTATAAATTCACCTTGATAACATGAAATGTAATAACTTATAATGTAATGCAGATGTAGTGAAGTTGATATTGGGGAAGCAGAGTTTTTGGGATATAATACATCTTATATCTCTTATTCCAGATGTGAATGGTGCCACTCCCTTACATATTGCAATTCATGGAAGACGTATGGACATTGTAAATGCAATAATGAGTACAAAACTAAATTCATGGTGTTGTAGTCATTGGTTTGACAAGAGTTTAATGACAAAGATGGATGAATCTGGAAGATGCCCAATTCATGTGGCAGTATTGAATGGATTTTTGGAGATTGTTGAAGGATTTATTTTTGAAATGCCGGATTGTATAGAAATCCGTAGTAGAGATCTTAAAAATGCCTTACATTTTGCTGTGGAGTATAATCGATTTGATGTTGTACAAAAACTCTTATCTCCTCTTCAGCCAACAAGAATTGCTAGATTGGTGAGCTATGACCATGACATTTCTGGCAATACTGCATTACATTTGGCAGCAAAAAATGGAGTAGAACCTCAGGTTATTTTCTCTCTCTTTTATTAGATGCAATATTAAATATTAAATTAATTGTTGAATCTAGATTGTTATAACAATATAATATGATTAACATCAATTAATTATTAAATTTATATCTATAATTTACTAAATTTATTATTTTTAATTATATTCTTTGGTTGAATTCTATTATTATAATTTCACTAACACCAACTGAATTGGATCGATTTAGTCATTATTATAACTTTCCAGTCAAGCATTTTGAGAAATCAAATAAACAGCCAGCATGCCTGATTAATTTACACCGGCTCTTTACATAGGAGCTCAAGTCTCCATGTAAATAGGGGTTACTCTCCATGTAAATAGGGGTTACTGATTATATACAGTCCTTATTTAGGGTTTACCAAAGTTTGGACAGCTAATTGTGATGTTTTCAATACTTATTAAAAATAATAATGTGGTAGATAGGTTTTTCTTCTAATTTCTTCCTCTCTACTAAACTCTATAATAATTTGATACTTCTATTTTGGTAATGGTGCAGCTTGTGGAATATTTGCTATCATTTTCCGGTATAAAATTGAATGCTGTAAACAATGAAGGCCAGACTGCCCTTGATATGGCGTGTGCTGCCAAATCTGATAATAATTGCAATTTTAGTAGAATTGTGATGATTCTGCAAGATGGGGGTGCAGCTCGTAGTTTCATACAACATTCCAAAGCTTCTAGTCAATCAGAAGAGAGTAAAAACCAGAGCCGTGCCAACGAGGATAAAGTAATGTCAGTGGACACGCTGGTGGCATCTTTAGTTGCCACAGTGACATTTGCAGCTGCGTTTCAGGTGCCAGGAGGAATTGATAAAGATACAGCTTCCGCCAGCATGGCATTAGAAACTCTTTTTCAAGTGTTTTTGTTTTCAGATTGTCTTGCCTTCTTTGCCTCCATCACAGTGGTCATGGCATGGATATTTCGAGAACGACTACAAGAAAAGCTTACTATGGATCGCTCTCCATTGGCCAAATTGTCCCTGCTATGTTTAGAACTCTCAGTAATGTCAGCAGCTCTTGCATTTGTAAGTGCAGTCATCCTCGTCACAATACCACGCAATCTTAAAAAAGATAACAAGCATTCCTTGGAATATAAGTTAATCTTTGGAGGTGAAATCTTGACAGCATCGCTTGTACCTACAATTGCTGTTCTGCTTCTAGCCCTTGTCTGGACTATCGAGTACTATTTTAGGGCCACAAATGTTTCCCGACAAAAGCTTAAGACCCAATTTCGACAGGTTGTAATCTACATAATTCCTCCTTGTCTCCTCATATTCGCAGTAATGTTTACGTATGGACTTAAACAATTGATGTGACACCTTCCTTATAAGGTGCTTGGATTATGTATTTTTAGCAGTGTGTCTATCTTCTATGTACGGCCTCTGGTTGCTGTTCATCTGGATGGCTTTATCATCAGGTGTTTGTATTTTATTTATTGAAGTGAGCATTCTTAAGTTTTGATTTATTTTCATATTTCAATGAAATTTAACATGCTTTTTCAATCTCATTCTTTTAAAAGTGTGTTTTAAGATGAATCACCAAATGTATTGTTTAAATCTTGTCCCACTATGCAACTTTCTTTTCTTTGTAATCAGCCTCCATTCTTCTTCAAATATGAATACAGATTTTTAAAGTTATAAAAAAGAAATAAAGACTAGAAATGAATGTACCAGCCTTATTCCTATCACGTTCTTTCACAACTGCCATACTTTTCTCTTTCATAGAATCATTTTTATAGTTAATTTTGTTTTCTAAATTTTTTTAAATCTTAAATAGTTCAATGTAAAGCTAATTAATGTTTACATGTATTTTAGAATGGTAGGATGGGATGGAATGTAATGACATGAATGTGTTAACTAAAATTATTATTTTTTATTTTAAATTTATAATCAATTATATTTCAAAGAAGATATAAAAAATTAGATACTAATAAAATTTTTTTTTAAATAAAATAAATGATATAAAAATAATATATTTTTTTAGAGATAATAAATAAATAATTTGTAAAATAAATAAAACAGTTCCAAATTGATCTCTTTCTATTTTTAGATAGAATCTATAAAAAAATTACAAATAAGAAATAATTATAGTATGTCAATCTTTCTATAATAATTCTTAATCTTAATGATTATATTTCATTGTTGTTATTTTTAAAACTAAATAGTTTTATAGAATGGTTATGTTTAGCTTTGTAAAATATATTATAAATTGTATTTATGTATATTGTTTTTTAAAATCATATTTGTTATTCTAAATTATAAAAATATTTAAAAATTTTACTTAACTAATATTTATAAATATATTTATTTTTTAAATTGATTTGTTATAAATTAAAATAAATAAAAAATAATTATTAAAAAATATTATTTTAAATATAATTTTAACGTAAGTAAAGCATTTATATGTGTGAATACTAGAGGTATAATATTATCACATCCTTCCTGCTAGGCCCATATAGACACTAGACATTGCATAGAGAATATAAAAAGAAATTGAAATTAAAAAATAATGGGATGAAAGCGATATGAGTGTCATGTGAAAGCATTAAAGTCAAACTATTATAGCTCTCCTTAGAGGAATTTTGTCATAGAGAGGAGCGATTTTAGTAGGCTCATCCAATTTGTTGCCTTCATTGCCTTTTTGGTGTGGTTGATCTATATTTGAGAGGGGTTGCAATTTTTTATTATGGTCTACTTATGTTCATTGAAAGGATAAGGATGGGCGTGGAGCTCAATCAAACTATCCTCAATGCTCTCATACTTGTTTATATGGATGGGGATTTTTGGAATAATAAGTAAGGAATTAGAGAACTAGGAAGGGAATGTGAGAATAGAATGGGTTAAAAAAATTGGAAGAGTGAGAGGAAAAAAAAAAGTTTCACAATTAGATAATCTCATCATCATGATTAAAATTATAAATGTTCATTTTGTTGAATCAATCTTAATCTATTTCGAAATAGTTAATTTATAGGTGATGTACATTAGGATATTTTAAGTAACAAATAAAATGATAAAACATAAATTTATCATTGCACACATCATGTTGTAAATGCATATTTAAATTTTGGAAGCCCATTCGAGGCGTGTGAATTTCTTTATGAAAAGAATCAAGAAAATGTGGCCTCAAGGATGGATTGGTGGAAAGACACATTTAGTTTTTTTGGGAGGATTCATTAGAAAATTAACCAAATAAAAACTAATATCCTGGCTACCTACCTTCCAATTCATGGTTGGAAGATGTTATTGTGTTACTCAAGCATAAATTAAAATGAAATTTCTATTAGATGTAGTTGCAAGCATATCTCTAGTGCCGCAACCTTCTCTAACTTATATATGGCATTCAATAAAGAAGAATTATATGCATACCCTATCATGAATGATTTTAAATTATGATTAATTTTTATTTTAGCATTCTTATACCCCATCTAATAGAGAAATTGGGGCTCTACTAACCCATTTAGATATTTTTAAACTTGTTTTCATTGATCATCAATAAAGTTATATACGTAATCATATATATGGTCATTTAGGATAATTTAATTCAAATAATTAAGACTATTTTGTTTTTAAATACCATTATAGTCAATACACTTGATTTTATTCTATTAATAATGTTGGTAAAAATATTTTTAGATGGTTAATAAATACTAATACAAATTATATGGGATTTTAATTGGATTATTACTATTTAGTCTTATGTGTTATTTAGAATACTAGGGTATATTAGAGAGTGATCCTAGGATGAACTGGAGTTTTATCTTTGAAATTATGTGTAGATATTTAAGTGGTTAAATTGAATCCTAACAAATCATGGTAAAGATTAGTTAACAAAAATGTAGAGAGTTGAAGATATGTACATTATTTATGGACTATCTATCCTAGTGAATTACAATGAAGATAATATAATCTAACTATGGCATGGTGAATATACATAAAAAAATATTTATCACCATATTCTATATATTAATGTTCATGAATAAACCTATACTATATCATTATATTGTGCAATAGTGGTGATTGGTCCTACTATTGATCATATCATTTATACAAGTATTATGCTAAAAGATCATTTATATAGTTAATATGCTAAACGATCATTGATTTGATCTAAGTTAGGAATATGATAGTTGATTGTGCTAGAAAAATATTGTGGAAAATTATATCCTTTGATTTTCTTACAAAGTCCTTATAAACTAGGCATTGTTAATATCCTTATGGATTGGAAAAACATACCTATTTTATTAATAAAAAAATTTGGGGTTGATAGAGGTGTAGGAATATGTGAGTTCTATTTTTTATTGTATAGGATTGATAAGGTAGATGCTATATATTACAATGCTATTATATTCATAGTGGATTAATGGTTAGAAAAAATAAATAATATATTACAATTCTAGTGTGTTAAAGGATTTTTGTAAGACAATAATAGATTGTGGATTTCACATAAACAAATTATTGAGCACTTCTGGAGATTGAGAGGGGGGGTGAGTCAGACTTCTCCCTTTCAAAACTTGAAATTCTCATCACAACTCAAACTCCTTTAGTAGATAAAGATTAAACATTAAGAAGTACAGTAACAAAGAGTACATAAAAATTAGAATCTTTAACACCTTTAGCAATATTGATTTTTTTAGTGGCTAATATTTGCTAATTGGATAATAGTTGAAAATCTGGGAATTCAAAAGTGGCAAATAGTTTGAGCTATAACGTGACTTGAATCGCCACATTTTTACAAAATTTTATTATAGCCTTTTTAAAATCACCAAAGAATTTATTTTATTAAAAAAGTTAACTCAAAAATTCACCACAATATTTGATACATGATTAGATTAGATTCACCTAAATTTTATAAATTATAATATAAATTTGTATTAATTTTCTAGTAGTATATCATTAATATTAGTTGCTTTAGGACCATATTTCTAATCTTTAGTTTCTACTATTGATTTACAATGTAATCTAATGGCCCTTGTTGTATTCCATAAGGTAAAATGTACTCTCGATCTGTAATGCTCATGGGGCCCATAATTTTGTGTCTCAGGAGCATTGTAAATCATGGGTACATTTTACCTTGTAGAGTACAATAAGGGTCATTAGATCAATAATCCAAAACCAATTTCAAGCTCCATGAGAGTTACAAATTATGGGTACATTTTACCCTATAGAATACAATGAGGACGATTATATTATACTTTTAAACAATGGTGGAGAGTAAATATTATAGTCTACCCCTTAAACCTATCGATAATTTCCACCCTTGGTCCCCTAATTTTCCATTAGAATTACTTTTAGACTGGATAGGTTCACAATCATAATTAATGCATTTTCCTATTATTTTTAAAAAAATTCTACAAAATTTTAGTGATGTAAAAAATCACCAATAAAACTTTTTTTTTAAAGAAAATGAAAGATTCACAGTAAAAATTAATATTTTTTCATAAAAATGTGAAAGATTCACTAGGATAAGTAGGAGGTATTTTTCCACAGCGTGTCAAATTATGATATTGCTATCAGGATTCAACCGTGTAGTTTCGAGTCAAACTCATTGAACCATGTTTCATGAGTAGTGGTTCAACAAGAACCCATCTCTCATGGTATCGAATGGTCCACTTAGCACTCATTGCATCTAGGTGATGCTCACAGAGGTGAAGCACTGGTCCATCCTGGGAGGTCACCCATCCCAGTACTGCTCCAGCTCAAGCGCGCTTAACCAGGGAGTTTTCTCCAAGGTTAAGCCCGCTTGAGTTGTTACCCCATTTGCAAAACCTTCAGCAAGTGTTGTGCCTTATGAACCATTCATAATAGAGCCCCTTTAGCTCATCAATTGATAAGTAGGAGGTATTTTTCCATGTCAAATTATGATATTGCTATCAGGATTCAACGTGTAGTTTCGAGTCAAACTCATTGACCCATGTTTCATGAGTAGTGGTTCAACAAGAACCCATCTCTCATGGTATAAATGGTCCACTTAGCACTCATTGCATCTAGGTGATGGGGGAAGATGGAACCCATCTACCTGAAGATGAAACTATCATGGGTGGTCAAGACTTCGACTTGAATCTGATATAATAATATCATAATTTGACACCGGCTCACTATTGATGAATGAACATGCTGAGTTCGCCAAACACAACGCAGCTGAAAAATTTGCAGAAGCAACACTGCTTTCAGCGGGCAACGCGGAGAAAACTCGGTGACGAAGCTGAACACCGAGCATCACCTAGATGCAATGAGTGCTAAGTGGACCACCGATACCATGAGAGATGGGTTCTTGTTGAACCACTACTCATGAAACATGGGTCAATGAGTTTGACTCGAAACTACACGGTTGAATCCTGATAGCAATATCATAATTCACTAGGATTTTATATCTTTTTTTGAGGGGGGTTTCTTAAAGTTATCACTATTTAGAAAACTTGATAAATAGCAAAGCAATTTTTAGGTGTTTTTGCTAGAAGCAAGACTGATTCACCATCAGTGGTGAATGAGTCCCACTAGTGATTTACATTGATCTCTTCCAAATTTTAGAGCATTCCAAATTCATCATCGAATTCCCAGGTGCACTATGTTTTACCTTGTTCACTTCTATTTGCATTAGGTTTCATTTCTGTTGCAATTTTTGTATATCACATTTTGTTTTCAAACATTGCATACTACATTAGTTTTTCATTAATAATCAATCATTTACATCATTTAGTTGCATCTACATCATTGCATTTAGTCTTAGTTATATCATACAATCCTTTTTTTGAGTGAACCATCATAATTTTGGGGTTCTATCTCTCTCCTTTTAGGTGAAAGATCCTAAGAGTGTAAGAGAAGTCCATAGAACACACCTAAAATTGTTGGTTCATTTTGGTGAAATTGCATATTGAACACTTTATCTTTCTAATTTCAATTGCATCTTACATCCTATGTGTCATTTTCATCAACATTCAATTAGGTTTTTTTTGTTTTTGCATCCTAGGGTTTCTCAAACTACATTAGTGAAAGACTCATATAGACTTCAGTTTTGCATATCATATCATTCAAAAATTGAAAATTTACATTTGCATCCTCATTCTGCATCTGAAAAGCATTGAAATCATTTTAAATTTTCTGAAAAGCACAAAAAAATCTCATACCTAGACTCATTCGCCACCCTAGGCAAACCAGTCTAATTGCATTTTCTACATTGAAATTTCTAGTATTTTCATAGTTTTTCCTGCATTTTTGTTTCCTATTACTATATTCTTGTTTTAGTTTACAAAATTTCTATCATTAACATTTTATTATTCCTATTTTTCATTTTCATTCACCCCATAGTTTTTGGTACTTGTATGAGTGTTTGGTGCCCTATTGATAATACTTTAGTGAGACGAAGTTCTAGACTCATGGCTTCCCGTTATAGCACTTTCATTGTGGACCTTGGGATATCAAGAGATCCTACTCCTAGTATGGATAATGATGCATTAAACAATGATACTACAACTAGTATTCCTTTACCTTCACATCCAATGTATGTTGACATACAAAAAAAATCCATTCTACAAGAAAAAGTCATTAGTATTCATGAGGATTTTTCACATTTTCAAAAAGATTTAAGTCTTGAAAAAACTTCCACCACTACTATACTTGCCATAGAAAACCTTCATCGCTTGATTTAAAGTGACAATGGCTTACAAATTATGAAAATAATAGCTAAGATATACAAAAAACATGTTCCTTCCACATCCCAATCAACAAACATTTTTGTGAGCCGAGGATGATCTCACATTCCTCCACCTTCAACCATAGAATCCATACCCACCTATACCACTCCTCAAGTTACAACAACCATGCAATAGGTTAGTCATGTGACTCCTTCTTTGGCTATTCCAACTAGCATTCCTAGTTCTTTTGTGGCATCAAATCTTCCATCTTCTACCTTCACCCCTCTTAGTGTTCCTTTCACTTCTCTTAACATTGCATACACTCCATCACCATTCTCTCTTCCACCTCATACCACTTACACTGATCCCATCATTACACAACTCTTTAACATCATTTCATCCAT
Organism: Sequoia sempervirens; assembly: GCA_007258455.2. NCBI lineage: Eukaryota > Viridiplantae > Streptophyta > Pinopsida > Cupressales > Cupressaceae > Sequoia > Sequoia sempervirens. The sequence goes on along the minus strand of VDFB02324338.1, from coordinate 42,036 downwards.
GCAACAACAAATATCCACCAGTAGCCAAAGTCAAAATGCTCCACCCACATATCATGTCTGGAGTATCCCATTATCTCTAGAGATCTTGAGAACATGAATACCACGGGGAATTGAGATGCCTAGGTTTGAGAAGTATGGAGGTAAAGGAGACCCTACTAATCATGTTAATGCCTATACAACACTATGCAATGATTTTGTCCTCAATGATAAGTTATTATCCAGACTTTTTCCTAGGACCTTAAAGGAATAAGCATTAGAGTGGTTTTCAAACCTACCTAATCATTCAATCTGGTCATTTAATGAACTTGTGAATTCCTTTATAAGTCATTTCCAAGTCCATATGACTCCCAAAAAGACAATGGCTAATTTAATGCGATGTAAGAAAAATGTGGATGAAAATGTAATTGATTTCATTTCACATTATCAGTCATTTTATGCTCAAATTGATGTCGAGATTCCTGATTCACATCTACAAAAAATGTTTATCGAAAACTTGCACACACACCTTCAGGATAAGTTAACTATGATGAAATTTCCTTAATTCATGCATTTATGCATGACCCTTTATGACTATCACAACTCGGTTACTAGTCGTGATTCAAAGTCCACTTCTAACCAAGCTAAGAAGTCTGAGAAAAATAACCAAAACAACATGTAAAACTTTAGAAAACCAAACAAAGGCTTCTTATAGTTCAATCCATCTTCTCCACAACCAACCCAACCTGTTTAGAGTCAAGTGGAAGCTATTAAAGTAGCAGTTTTATTTACCTATGGGGACTTGAAGAGACAATTTACCCCCTTACTCAACACTCTCCATAACACAATGAATCAATTGCTCCAGCAACAAATGATAACTTTTCCCACCATTAAACCACTTGATACCACCAAGTCTTTACCACCCACCTTTAAACCAAACACTTATTTTCATTTTCATCATCAAAATGGACATGACACTGAACAATGTAAGTGTCTCAAACAATTAGTTCAAGACCTCATTGATTCTAGTTGTCTATCTATTTTAGGTGTCAATGATCAAGGAAAGAAGTTTGTTGCACCTCTTAATTATAATTTAAAAACTTTTACCAACCCTATGCCTAAACAAAATGTTTCATTTGTCAAGACTAGTGAACCTTCAAACACTCATGTGATGAAAATTGATACAAATAATGAGAAACATGATATTACGCAAAATGTTACCCAAGTCAATCCTATGGATGAACTTGTGGGTACGATAGATGTTATCCCTCATAAGGGCCCAACCAAGAAATCTATTTATATTACTTTTTCTTCTCATGATATACTTAAAAAGCTTCATGTTGGTCCTCTTTACATAGTTGTAAAAATATATGATAAGCCCACCAATGGGATATTAATAGATCCCGCTTGTGGCGAGAATGTGATCACGAAATAGTTTTTAGTATTACACAATCTATATCAATACGATTATAATAAACCAACTTCTTGGATTAAAACACATACTGGTTTTGTGTGTCCTACAATTAGATTGATCATACTCCCATTATAGATAGGACCCAAAACTTTGGATGTAAATTTTTTTATTATTCAACAATTGGATCAGTTTTGCTTGTGGCTAGGTCATCCTTGGCTTCACTTAATGAAATTTGTTCCTTCAATTGTTCACAAATGTTTGAAGTTTCTGCATGGCAATGAAATATTTACCATACACCATAGTGGCTCTAATCCATTGTCCTCTAAAGGTAATTTTTCCTTGGAAGCCTTTTGGCCTAAACCTATGGAACCCATCACCCTCGAAAGGACTTCTTTTTCATAACCTATCAAAAGTTCAAAGCCAAACAAATAGCAGAAGTGTGTCTTTATAACATGTCCCCGTCCACTTCTGCTACTCCTATCCTTGATGAGACCATCCTTCAACCTGATTTTGACATTGAACAAACAATACAACCTCATGAGAATCCAACCATAGACACTTCCCCTTCATCATTTAAATTCCCAAGAGAAATGAAACCAATCCTGTCATGCCTCCTTATATTAAACAATTTTATAAAGCCAAAGAGAAATTGATTGACCCATCTTCTTCGGTTTCTTCAGTTCTCCCCCCTCTGGAAGAAAAGGAACCTATGGTGGATCACCCTACTCTTACCCCTCAACAACTTCAAAATAAAATTAAGAGAAACCACGGTGCTAGGGAGTGTAGGCATCATCATCATCTCCTTGCTCATGAAATGCAAACCGAAAACAACAAAGAAAATCAACCTCTTCCTTTGATAGAAGCAATAAATGATCACCCTCCTCCTCTTGACTTTCCACAAGATAGTATAGTCCAACCATCACAACAAAGTTATTTGATCCAATAGCCATAGCTCCTGATACATCCTTCCTTGGAAATTACTCTCCGTCCTCCCATTGTGATTAACCTAGATGATGATGATGATGAGGAGGAGATTACTAAAATTGATGAAGAAGTGCATAACAATTTAAATTCTTTATTTTCATCATCCATGAGCTTAAATGATAATCTACTACACCAAGTGAAGAACCTAGCACTTCCCCTAGTTTGGCACTTGCAATTCTTCCTTTGGACAATCAACCACCCTCACAATACATTAAACATGATTGGGAGGCAGATGACTTGTTAGATGGTTGACTTGCATTCACCTTGCTAGCCTTTTATATTCATTTTCCTTTTTCTTTTTCTTTTTCTTTTATTTTATTTTTGTGTGTATTATGTTCCCCTGTAATGTGTGTTTGTTGTTCTCTCTTTGTACAATTCTTCTATTTGTACCTCTATTCTTCTATATGTCATACATTTTGCATTTCCTTTTTCTCTCTTGTTTTGTGTTCTCCTTTTGAGGATGACACAAAGTGTTGAGACATCCTATGTGTCTTGCATGTTGACCTAAAAGGTCCTTTCTTTTTCACTTTTGTTTTGTGTTCTCCTTTTGGGGATGAGGCAAGGTGTTGAGACCAAAATGTCTCCTTCATATTGACCCAAAAGCTTTTCCTTTTCTTTTTCCTTTTTGTTTTATTTTTGCTTGTGTTTTCCTTTTGGGGATGATGCAAAGCGTTGAGACCACAATGTCTCTTCCATGTTGACCGAAAATGGACCTTTTTTCTCTTTTATTTTTTCTCTCTTTGTGTCATTCTTCCAGTTATATGTGCTTTGGGGAATGGTGATAGTTTTGATCTCTTTAATCAAAACATTACAACAATGAACATACTGACCCCAAATCCATAGATCCCTTATGTGTTTGGTGTGTTCCTTTCTAGGGGAAACCTCCTTTTCTTTTGTTTTCTTTTTCATTTACATAAAGCAACCTAACTTAGAAACATATAACTTGCCAGAGGGGCTTTCCAAGTTGGCTCTCATGTCTTGTTTTCTTTTTTCATTTTTCCTTTGCTACTTTAAAGTAATTGCTCATAGAATGGTGTGTAGAAATTCTTTTAAAGTTGGGGGCATACATTGGCATAATTTCATTTGCATTCTTGGTTCTTAGTGTAGCCTTGTCACTTCATATGATGTGTTTGTCACTTTGTGGATGACATTGGGTGTGATGTCCTTCATAAGTGTGATCTATCTTAGCATATTGCATTCCTCTTAGTGGCAAGATGTGATGCACTGCATCCCCTAAGTTGTGAATATTCTATTCTTTGATTGGCCCTCTCTTGGAGACATTAGACACAATGTTCCCTAAGTGATAAACCTTGAATGAACTTAACAAGACTCCTTTGAACATCTTTTACATTTTTTCATTTTTCATTTTACATCTTTTCCACCTTGCATAAAGCAACTTGCATGTCTCTGGTACCTTGCTCTTTGTTCATGATTTCTAAGCATACGAAGCTTTTCTTGTTTTATGAAGCACAAACTGACATTTTTCCTTGTGGGGCCTTGTTAAAGTTATTAGGAGGTATAACTTTGATATAGTTGAGCGGGACGCCCATTCAGCGGCACAAATTTCCCCATAGACACCTATGTGTTTGTGAGTACATACCAACTAGCGTATTTACTTCACCCTTTTGGGTATTTTCACCCAGCGGACTGCAATGAGTTATGTCACCCCAGAGTGAGTATGCATTCTCTTTTTCTCACAAATAGCCTAGATCTAATCCACAACTAGTTGGAAAAATGATCAAACCTTGATTGACCAATTCTCCCTTTTCTTCTCTTTCTTTCTTGCTTGTGTTCCTTTGTTCTTATGTTTAGTTTTCCATGGGATCTTCATCCTGGGGGCTTGATCATCCCTCTTGATCATTTTCATTCCATCTTGCTAACATAAGTGCATTTGAATCCTTATCGATATGCATGGCTACTTTGTTGTGAGTTTGAAGCAAGTTCATCCTATCACTAAAGTGGGGGCTAAATGTACCATAGAAATATGGATCACTAACATTTTCATTGTCTTTTAGGTCTTTCTCCTATGATGTTTGACTTGTTTTTCTTTGATTTAATGTTGCAATGTAACTTATGCATTCACATTAGGTCCTAAAATTCAAATTATGATGTCTTGTGAAGGTGTTGTGGAGTGTTGTAACACATTTATACACTTTTCTAAACTCTTTTAATTATAATTCACCTAAAAATCATATTTTCATCACTTGTCAAGTCCTATTTTAAAGTGTTGTAAAGTCTTGTAACAAGATTTCATGCTTTTCTAAGCTTGATTTCACTATTTACATATTTCTTATGCTTTATTTGACCCCTTTATGCACTCATAAGACATAATTATGTGTATTTTTTAATGTAAACCCTACAAATAACATTAAATGTGACTTAATTCCTAAAACCCACTTACAAGCCCAAGGTGGGGCCCATTCTCCATGGGTAGTGAATGAATCCCTCTTGGCTCCAAATTTAATAATTCAAAATTTCTTTTGGGTTTTTATTTAAAAAAACCTTGTCCACCTATGATGATGTATTATTGGGTTATTAAGGCATAAGTGTGTATAAATAAGTGTTTTTATTCTCATTTCAACCCCAAATTCACCTAATTCATTCAAGCATTCAATCATCCATTCAATTATTGAAGCATCATAGCATTGTTGAATCAAGCATATTGGAGCAACCATTGACATATCTTCAAATTTCTTCAAAAAGGTTGTGGCGAGTTTAGGACATTTTCATGTTGTTTATTAATCATTCCTTGCTCATTTCATTTCATTTCTTCATTAAGGGTTTGATTACCAAAGTGGGATTTGACCAAGGAAAATCCCTATACTCTAACCCTTAACCATTTTCCCCCTTTTGCATGTGTGTTTGTAGACTTTTGTATGTATATTTCTCAAGTAAATAGGTGTTGAAAGGTGGTCAAAAAGTAAACAAAGTGTTTCAAGTCAACTAAACCCTATTTCAAGCTTGGAGACAACCTATAGTCCGTTTTCTGCAGATTTGACTATGTCAACCTGACAAGAAGACAAGTGTAGATCTGGAGCTACAAAATTGACCTTTGATTTCATAGAATTTTGGAGGAGGATTGATTTGTCATCAGTGGTGAATGAGTCCTACCTTAAGGCTGAAAAGGATGATTGTGTTAGATTCCAGTTCTCTATAGACGAAAAGCAATTTTCAAGTGTTTTTGTTAGAAGCGGGACTGATTCACCATCAGTGGTGAATGAGTCCCACTAGTGATTTACATTGATCTTTTCCAGATTGCAGAGAATTCTAGATTCATCATCCAATTCCCTGGTGCACTTTTTTTTACCTTGTTCACTTCTGTTTACATTAGTTTTCATTTCTATTACATTTTATGCATTTCACATTATGTTTTCAAACATTGCATATTACATTAGTTTTTCATTAATAATCAATCATTTACATCATTTAGTTGCATCTACATCAATAAATTTAGTCTTAATTATATCATACAATTCTCTATTTGAGTGAACCACTTCAATTTTGAGGTTCTATCTCTCTCCTTTTAGGTGAAAGATCCTAAGAGTGTAAGAGAAATCCATAGAACACACCTAAAATTGTTGGTTCACATTGTTTAATCCATTGTTTCATGGTTTTGTGGTTTTTCATAATTTTAACATGGTATCAAAGTATGGATTCATTGAACCTCTTCTCGATTTATGAGGTTTTTTCTTCAACAAGGGTTATAGTCCTGATTCAGATTTGAATCACCTTTGATTTTGTTGCAAATATTGGAGGTGGGTGATTTCCAATGCATTTTTGCATGAAAATAACCTCACCATTGGATTCAAAGCTATAAAAAAAATCAAATTTTCCTTTTTTTGGCTTGATTTCTACTCTTGAGGTCAAATTTGTGAGGGTTTGAATCAGTTGCCTTTTTTCTGAATTCATAGGATGGCCACATTTTTTATGCATTTTGGTACAAAAAGGACCTCGTCATTGGATTCAGGAGGCCAAATCCATGAATTTTAACTATAAATTTTCCCTATTTCAATGTCGAGAGCATCTAAGTAAAAAAAATATATACGGCCTATATGCAGCAAATTTATTGCATTAATTCATAGGGGTACTTTTGTACCTACCTACAAGCTCCTCCCATATGCATGTCAGCTGTAGAAGAGCCAACTGATGAATTTATTTCCCCAACTAGTGCTCCTATGTTTCACAGTGGTACTTCAAAGAATACTCAACTATCAAAAATGCTTTCCATCTGGCATTGTCCTCAATTTCGGAAATCATGCTTTTTTTGCAGAAAAATCAGGAATATTTTGGCAAATGATAAGAATATTTTGTCACAAATTTCTAGGTAGGGACCAAATTTTTTTCTTGGAAACATGTTGAATATTCCCAAAATTTTCATTGACATTAGCATGATGTTAGTAGTATGGATAGCTTGCATTTGATCACTCTTTGGCCTCTAGGGAGCAGTTTTTTTTCTTTTGGCCATAACATGGGCGTACGATGTCAGATTTTGACGAATGAGATATCGTCAAAAATTTGGTTTCAACTAACTTTCATGTAGTGTGGGTTCATCACTTAATTTTACTGCTGGTGCATTCTACAGCGTGTTGAAGTCAAGGTGTTGTTTTTAGTCTCGAGCTCATAACTTTTAACTAATTTCTCCATTTTTTCATGAATCTAGCCTTGTTGAAACTGTTGGGAAAATGTGTCTCAACTTTGCAATTAATATGGTTTATTGTTGATAGGTTTTATAAATATTTTTATATATATTTCCTAGTTGCACCAATAGGTTTATATAGTGGCAGCAAAGAGAAAAATGTGTGCATGTTAACTTTTTAGGAAACTCCTAAAATGGATGGCATACATTAAATAGTGATATATTGTAAATCTATACCATTTGTTATTAGGTTTTAGATCTAATGCTGGAATTTTTTTTTGCCTGTCTTGCCCTATAATGTAACCCTATTTTATGAGGGTATTGTACTACATTTGTAGAGATTGTGATGATTTCTAAGAGTTTGATAGCGATTGTGTTGTCTCTGGATCTCTTAGTGGTGATACTCCTATGAGAAGCTTGATTTACAAGTATATTGTAATCTTTGTGATTTCTAAGTAATATATTGGACAAATTTTGGAGTGTGGAATTTTTCTCTTGAAATGGTTGTCCCTACGAAAATTACTATGTCATGGTATGCATGATATTTATATTATTTTTGTTTAAGTTTATGTAATTGTTAAAGATCTGTAAAGTTTTGCATTATTATCCTCTCAAGATTAGTGTATAGGAATTTTTTCCACTACCTTAGCTTCCCTACAAGTGGTATCAGAGGTTGATCACCTTTTGTTTCAGTTGTGGGTTGTTGGGTTTTTTGAACTATTCCATATTTGAGTGGGAGCTTGTGTAGAAGACACTTTGTGATCTTGTTGTAGGAATTTTTAAATGGCAAGTTCATCGGGGAGAATAGAGGTGGAGAAATTTTTTGGAAATAATTTTGAGATGTGGAAGCTAAAGATGGATGATATGTTAATAGATCGAGATCTGTGGGATGTTGTTGATGAGAATGTTTCAAGACCTCCAAATCCTACTCAAGCTACTCAATATGATGCTATGGACCGTAAAGCCAAGGGTCTAATCAGATTGTGCTTGGTAGACTTTTTTTTAATTAATTTCCATGAGGAGACCTCCACATAAAATCTATGGAAGAATCTTGGTGAGATGCATCAAGTTGAATCTTTAGTGAACAAGATTTTCTTGAGGAAGAAGTTGTATTCCCTGAGAATGGAAGAGGGTGGATGAATCACAAATCACCTAGAAACATTCAATATGTTGGTGGTTCAATTGGCATCAGTTGGTGTCAAAATGGATGAGGAGGAGAAATGTTAGATCCTGTTGTGTTCTTTGACCAATTCATGGGATTCTCTTGTTACGGCTATTCAGAGCACTTCTATTATTTTGAAGACTGAATATATGGTGGGTTCTTTTCTTTTTGAAGAAATGAGGAAGAAGGTATCCATCATTGCCATGGAGGCCCTAAATTTTTTTGGAAGACCTGTTGTCATAGGGATTTGTATCCAATGCCATGTTGAAAGCTCAATGATCTCGTGCAACAATTTTTGGAACACCGGGTGGGACATTGAGTTGATTTTCAGTTCAAAAAGAGCTTCATTTTGTTGTTGTTTTGGTGTAAGTAGCACTATTTTGACATTCAAGAAGGAAATTCTTCACACTTGGAAACTTTAAAGCTTTGGTAATAACAGTTTTAGTGGTTAAGCTTATGGGAAAATATCAAACTAGAAAAAGTGCAGATCTTGTTGAGCATTTTGAGCTACCACCAAGAAGTACTAAGGTAATTAAGAACACAAAAAATTCAATTTCAACTTATAGAAATCCTTTGTTTTCAAGCTCTATAGTTCAAATAAGTATAGCAAGTTTCACTATTCCTAGTAGTTACAATCCTTGAAGAGTCACTATGGCTCATAATCCACCACTTAGGAATCAACCCTTTGTTTCTTTTGATCAAGGAAGTCCCTTGAATCTTTCCCAACATAATGATATACCAACAGCAATGCTTAAGATTCTACCTTTTTTCACTGGACAAGATCAAACAATTACCATAGAACACATTAGAGATGTGGCCTCGTTGTGTAGATTGCATCATATTAAGTTGAGAAAAATATTACAATAAGGCTCTTGTTAGCTTCTCTCAAGGGTAAATCCCTCTAATGATTTAGAGGCCTTGCTGTTAATTCAATTGCAACATGAGACCAACTAGGAGAGTAGCTGAATAGGAAATTTGAGGACAAGTCAAATCATATTTCATTGGTGGAGCAGCTCACTACAATCAAAAGAGCTCCACATGAACATATGGTGGACTTCAACTACTGCTTCAAGAAGACTTGGAATAGGATTCCAGCCTTAGTAAAACCTTCAAATGATTATGCATTTTCATTTTATCTAAAAGCTTTGAATAATGATATTTTGGCTATAATACAGTCTATGGGTGGGAATTCATTACTAGCATCATTTGATGTTGTTTAAGGGCTGAGAATAGTTTAATTCAAGCTGGAAAGATAGCACCGAGGCCTTCAATGCCATTTTTTTCTAAGGTGCAACTAATTGTCCCTGTAATACCAACCACTATAGTTGTTGCCCCTTCATTTTCAGAATTTAAAAATCAAGTTACAACTCAAGAGAATGTTGTCCCAAGTCAATTCCAAGAGCTTATAAGTATTCAGGAGAAAAATGATAATATACAAAAAAAATTGCAAACTTTTGGTAATGAATTAGTCAATATAAAAAAATAGAATTACCAGCCACCTTACCAAGCTCAGTACCAAGCTAATCCTCAAGTTCAAAGGAGGAATTTATCAAAGGCCTTTTTTAGCCCTATAACCCCAATGCACCTAGCTCTTCCAGGGAGGCAGGTGATCCCATAATAGTGGTTTACAATTTTTGGCCAAACTGGACATTGAAATTATTATTTTTAACTAAATCTTCACATTCAGGCACCTATAGCGGCTAAATTGTGAGGAATTTGAAGATGGTGCAAACTAGAGTCTCATCAAATTTTGTCTATAGATTCTAAAATATTTTTTCAAAATTTTGGAATCAAATTGTACTTCTTTCCATCTCCAAAATAGATTTTTTGAGAAAACAACATTTTTAAAAAGTGGCCACCGTATAACGCATAACTTTTTTTCCATGAAGGATAAAATTATAATTCTTTCAAATTTAGATTTGTAACTCTAATATCTAGTGCTTCCACTTGGTTAAATAGTTTTTATTGAATATTTTTTCTTTAATCAAGTTTCAAAGTCAAATGAATTACAATTCGACACAACACGACTGATAATGCGTAACTTTTTTGGTGTATGTCAAAATTTAATTTAATTTTTTGTTGGATCAAGGACTTCAATATCTAGTGCACTCATATTTTCAAATTTTTTTTGATAATATTCTATTTTTCCACATGTGAAGAACAAAGAAATTTATTTTCAATGAAAGACCTATGTTTAATAAAACTTAAAAAACAAATACATAACAAAACCAAAACATATTAAAATTATATTCATTGGATAGCTTGTTCTGAGGAATACCATAATCATTTGAAATAAATTTTAAATGAATTTATTTTATCCCCCAAAATGTAAATCAAAAGTGATTTTTTATCAGCATTTTGATAGGTGTAAAGGAGACGCATTTATAGGTATGGTTTAAAACTAGCGAGGTTCTATCCAAGTGGATTTGATCTAAGGTGATTTGATCAAACCCTCTTCAATTTGAGTCCTAAAAATGGAACATTTTAAGGCTTAAATCATTATATTTTCTAAAAATATGTGATTTCAGTTAAAATATGTTCCTCTCAGGAATTGTAAACCACTATTATGACAGCGGTCGGTGGTACCAATTCAAAACAATATGGCAGCTGATAATGAGTGGAGTTTTCCTTGTAATCAACCACATAACTAGTCAGCTTATTCTAATGGCATGTTGAATCAAGCTTTAATGGCACAGAACAGTGTTGTTTCAAGAGATTCATCACAAGAGGTTCATGAACAGTGATCTACTTGCATGGAACAAGGCAATCTAGATGTCACCTTGATGAATTGGCAAGGTGAAGAGTTTTGTGGGGTCAATAATACACAAAATCAGTTAAATACTCCTGTGGCAACCAATACAAGGTCCAAGAAAAGGGTTGTTGACTTGGGGAAGTAGGCTAATAAAGACAAAAATTAGTCATTTACAAGTTCACAAGGCCAAGTAGGGCCTTCTTCATAGAACATTTAGATTTTGCCAAGAGTACAACCTGTGATTGTCAAAGATCAACCTAAAGCACCAATTCAACCAGCACAAGTACAAGGAGATGTTTTTGTTCCTAAAGGACAACAAAAGGTTAGTACTATTAATTTCAATATTTTAGATCATATGAAGAAAACACATGTTAGTATTTCTATGTGGGATTCTTTAGCTCTTCCTGGGAAAAACCTATTTGTTACATGAGGCACTGTCAAAGTTTTCTTTGTCAAATATGCTGTCTAACCAACATTCCTCTAAGGTTGTGCTTGCTAATGATTCACAAGAGAATGTTCATAATGTATTTAAGGAACAACATACTAATGTATCCAAGCGACCCCCATATTATGTAACTCTAATCATTGGCTAGCATTTGGTGCATAATTGTATGATCGAATGGGACGCTAGTATTTTTGTAATGCCTAAACAAATTATTGATAAGTTGGGAATAGAGTATGAACCACTAGAAAAGGGGATAGTTCAACTCGATGGTACTATTGTTAAGACTACATGAGTTATCAAGAATTTGAATTTGACCTTGCATACATGTCCAAAATTCTCTATACCTCAAGACATTTATGCCATTGAGTTGCCCCCATATTTTTCCATATGTCTATCATGAGATTTCACTACTAAATATGGAGGATATGTGTCTTCCGACTGCTCTCATATGCTCTTTAAGACTAGGTATGGAACCAAGGTAACTATCAAATCAGAATCTTTTGCTAAAAACCACATTGATCCCTATAATCCAAGTGTTACCAATGCATCAGTTTTTGTTAATTGCACTCCTTTTGATCGCCAAGAGGTTCTTGCAACCAATGAGACAAAAACATAGATTGAGGATATCCCTGATCTATTCTTCTAGATGAGTGGGAAGCTAAGAATTTCCATAATGTTTTGAATGAATAGCATGGGTTGGTAAGTTTGGGAAATTATTTGATGCATGAACCTAATTATTCCATGCCTAATCTGGTAAAAAGTGTTGAACAATAGTCTAGTCAGCAAACAAATGAAGTATGGAAGATGTTTTTTAATGGTTCAAGGAGTAAAAATGGTGTTGGAGGAGGTTGCATGCTAATTTCTCCTAGTGGTGACAAGAATTATTTAGCATATAGGTACACATTCAGTTGCACAAATAATACAGTTGAGTATGAGGCTCTGATTCACGGTCTCCAATGGGAAAAAAGAGAGGTATTTGTTGTTTACAAGCTTTTGGCGATACATAATTGACTGATAATAAAGTAAGAGGTCTCCATACTATCAAATGATCTATTCAAGTCTTATAAGCATAGAGTATGGGATCTTATTGAAGATTTTCAAACTTTTAATTTGATATCCATTCCTAGAACTGAAAATAAACATGCTAATAGATTAGCTTCCATATGAGCTCAATATAATATTCCTAGTGACATCAGTAACACTAAGGAGCAATAGTATGTCAAATTCATTGTTAGATCTTCTATTCCTTTAGAAAAATAATGAGCATTGCCAAGTTTTTGACAGTGATCAGCAAATCATAAAATTCTTGATAGAAGAGGTAGAAGTTTCAAATGATAATCAGCAAAAACTCAAATAGCAGTATGAAGATCTAATCATACAGCTAAAATCAAACAAATTACCCAAAGGCTTGGTGACATTGGAGTCAATATTCAATGCTGATGACCAAGTAAGAAAGGAAAAAGATAGCTTGCATATCAAAGAGGATCATTATCAGGATGTTCAAATTTTCAAGAATAAGCTTTTGAAGCTTGGAAAGGTATGCACATTAGAAGAAACACATGCATTTGTTTTACTTTTTTAGGAGTTCAGTGATATTTTTGCATGGGAATATATTCATATTTGAAGGGTTTTTATCCTACTATTTCCTAGCATACCATTGAGCTTGAGCCTAATGCCAAACCTATAAGACAAAAGCAAAGGCCACTCAACCCCAAGGTTGAGCCCCTCATGATCAAAGAATTGAATAAACTCATTGAGAGTAGCATATATTTCTAATTGTTGCCCAATTTTCACCTACGAGCTACATCAGTTGGGCAATCTATGTTTCAAGTGTTCATAAAGGCCAAATGGGGATATTGTTGTGCAGGATTAAATCATACATCTGATGCTAAGTCACAAGGAGGTCTATTGGAAGGAATCCTTCATTCACGTTTGGCATAAAAATCTTGAGGAAGAAAGTTGTTGAGACCAGTTAAGTGTCTTGCCGACTAGCAGTGTGTTATACCCGTTTGAAATCCTCATGGTCACCAAGAAATCTCAGTCACTGTGAAATTTTATATCTCCCTCCGTATGGGAAATGGTCTCAGCAAAATTTGGTGCTCCCGCTGTGATGTCTCTCTGACTGCATAAAGTCTCGGTGAAAGAAAAGAGCTCGATAAAAGGTCTTGCTAAGAGAATAGTGTCTCACTGATAGAGAGGTGGTTGCGGTAAGACTCATCACCGAGAGTTTGCATTCAACAAAAGGTCTTGCTGACCCGCAAAAGTCTTGCTGAAGTGAAACAGAGTCCCAGCGAAAGAGTGAAGTTTGGCGAAAGGTCTTGCTTGCTAAGAAGTCTTGCCAACCCGATAGGCTCTTGCTGAGATGAAATGAGTTCACCATGATGTTTGGTCGAAAACAATTGTCTTTATGATGCTTTTCTAAAATATCAATATAACTTTTGCACTCAATGAGTAGTCTTGCCGACAGTTGAGAGCTATGCTGATAACTACAGAGGGGATTAATTGCATCGATGAGACACTAGACGTGTCTCACCGACATGCGATTCTCATGAAGCAACCTTTGATCGTCTGGGAATCTATACGACACGAGCTCAACCAATCAGAGTGAGCTACAGGCAAACCATTGGCAGCTTGACTGGTGCCAAGAGGATCAACAGAGCATAAATGAAGTGGATCCACTTCGCTTCAATGGATGATCAGGACATGCAAATTTAGTTCAAAGGGTGCCTGATGCTACTTCTTGAAGAAAATCAACTTGAAGAAAGATCTGAAACAAGAGGAGAGCAGAGAAACCGTGAGTCACAATGACAGCTGGGATGTTGGTTGGTAAAGGAGATTCAAGAGAGGACAGTGAGGATACACATTGAACGCAACATTAACTTCATTCGAAAGATCTGAAGGCTTCCCCTGAGGGCGGTCTGGCACCGACATGGACACGGGAAAGAAGCTTTAGCTTCATTCAAAAGATCTAAGGGGCAGATCTTTATGAAGGGATATTTTTGTAAGCCTAGAGGGGCTAATATTTTTTTTGTATATATGGAAAATTTTCCTCTTTGTAAAGGAGTTTGGATTATGCATTCTAGAGAATTAGTGATTTTTCTCAAATCCTTTCTTAGCTGATGTATGCTTTGTAACTCATATGGAATTTTGAATATAAAATACAGAGATTACCTTAGAAACCAGTGTTAGTGTTCATGCTAATTTCATTTTCTTCTAGATTATGTGATTTTTGAACTGTGTTTTCTCAATTTGCATTCGAACTTTAAAGTTGTGAAATTCATCTTTCCTTCTTAAAGTGTATATGCAGATTAAGCCTTTCAAGAATGATGCATAAGTTCATGAAGTTCATGCTGAGTAAATGAAATAGCTACCATTAGTTTTCCAGTGTATGTTCATCTTGTTTTCATTTTCATGATTTCTTATCAGTTCGGTGCATCACCATAGTATTTAGTTTTATTTTTTTGCTCTCCTTCTCCCTTTTCCTTTATAGAACTAGTAGTTTAGGTGATAACACAAAGGAAATCGGCCTTCTCTGGAGGTTCATTTCAACTTTAGGTGACCCACAGCCTTGAAATGATCCCATGTTTCTCTAGAAATCTTAGTTTTATAACTTTGCATAGGGTGTATTTCTAGGAGATAACAATTTTGGCATGCCTGGTGGGACTGTGAACTACTTCTCAATTCATGTTTATGCATTTTATTGCTGTTGTTTGGTGTGTGCAGTAGTGGTTTCAGCCTTTTGGAGGAATTTTCTTTACATACCTGGTGACTCCGGGAGAATAGCAACTGGTTTCAAGCAAATTAAGTGCTGGTATGTTCTTATTAAAAGAAAATCAAATCTAGTTTTCTTGTTTTACAAGAAATTTTAATACATTTCCAGCTTCTATGAATGCTCCAAAATGTCTACATTTTATGAAGACATGTTCTACCACCTAGCTTGTCATGAAACTGCTAATCATCCCTCATTTCATGAAAATTCTGCTCATATACCCAATTATCAGCCATATCAAAATGAGTATGCAGCTTTTTTAGTCCAAGTATCTTTGCTACAAGAGATTATCAATATTCCCCACAAGTTTTCCACCCTCCCACCCTTGCTCAATTTGAGCATCAGCCTATATATGTCCAACAGTAGTCTCAACAAAACCATCATAATGCCAACCAACATGTTTGTTCACATGCCCAATCTCAAGGAGTTAATAACATGTGTATCAATGACATAATCTCTGATTTTCAAAGACAAATGTTGGAGATTGAAGGACAACAGGAGATTGATTGGCAACAAGAACAAAAATCTTATGAAGCTCAGATAAAGGAGCAAGAATGGGAGGCCAAAAAGAGGCAATTTGAAGAGAACCTTGCCCAGCAGCTGACTGCAAAAGATGTAGAAATGAGGCTAAAAATTTTTGAACAAGAGGTTCCCAAGTACAAGTTTGCCAGCTTTAGGCAAAATCAGCCTCTTGACTCCCCTAGTAAGTCTTCTTAGTTTGAAATTCCAATCTTTAAGGGATTCAATTCGATGCAAGAGAATGTAGTACCTAAACAAGACCAGTCCATCATCCCTCAAGAGCAACCCATTGATCCAGATGACTTACTCCTCATGGAGAGGATCAGCAAAGTAAATCCAATGCATTTAGCTATAGCATGTTACCGACTACAACAAAAAAGGCTCAAATAGGAGGAGGATTCAATTTCTTTATTTGACCAACTACCTGGTTACATTGAGTAAGTTGAAGAGAGCATGAAGGTTCCTAGTTTACCAGTTGATTTGGAATAGCCAGAGAATATCGCTGACTTTTTTGATGAACTTCCTCAATTTGTTGATGAGGATGAAGATCTCACATGCATGATAGCATCTATGCCTTGTATGGAGCAACTAAATGATAAAACTCATCTAGATTTAATGCAAGATTATGAGTTAGATGATATCATAGAAGCTTTTTGTTCTAACATAGATGATGAGCTAGTATCATATGAAAGGGAAGCATGTGATCAACCCATTCAAGTCAGTGAGACTATTGAAAAAGTTGTGGAAGATAATGCCTTGTAGCCTATGAACTTATTTGATGAGCTGCCCCACTTTGTTGAGGAAGAGCTATATTTTTTCATTGAAAAAGAGCATAAGGAACCACAGTTTGAAGATTTGTTTTCAGTTATCCAACAGGGATATCAGCTCTTTAGTCAAGAAGATCCAACCATCGAAAACATTAATGGTTTCTTTTTAGAGACTATTATACATGATGCAAAGAAGCAGGACTCCTTTTTCATTACAAAGTTGAAAGAAAGAATAATTGATCCTCCTATAAACAATAATAGAAAAATCTTTTAAGAAGATCAGACTGTATTAGTCAATGAACAACCTACATATTACCTCCAATCAACATCTTTTCAAGGAAAAGATGAAGTCTTTAGAGATCAACAAGGGGATGTCCTATCAGGCACCTAGCTCAATTGAAGGACACTCAAAAGGGGTTTCCATTTCAATTACTTACTTGGGAGCATGAGATTGAACATCAAAAGTCATCAATGCAGGTGGCTTACCGTATTCAAAACGGCTGTAGGAATATCTTGTCTAACATAGAAAAGGAGGCAATTTTCATGATTGAGGAGGTGTTTAATCTATGCACTTAGCATTTACTTTTCCATTGGACAATTTGCAAGAAGGAAGCACGTCCTATGTTGGTGAGAAAGGGCAATTTTTTCTCACAACTAGTAAACGGTTATGTCTGATTACTACCACCATTGGTTAGTATAGGATAGAGTAGTTGTAGTTTTAGTGTTTGCTTTCAATAAGTGCCCCATGGCATTATTTCTCATTTCAATTTTGTCACAATTTCAATAAAGTGCAGTTGTTGCACATTGTTTTTCAGGCTGTCTTCAATAGAGTTGCAGTATTTCTTTTGGTCTGTTTGGTTTGAAGCTAAGTTACAAGGTTTTCAAAAATTTGAAGAGCAGAGATTGACTCCATGCCCAATGGATAGGCCTAGGCTACTGGTTTACATGTTTAGTAGGAAAACATCCAGCTGAGGTCACCACAAATGTTGCCCAATTTTTACGTATGGGCTACATCAGCTGGGCAATCTATGTTTCAAGTGTTCATAAAGGCCAAATGGGGACATTATTGTGCAAGATTAAATCATACATCCGATGCTAAGTCACAAGGAGGTCTATTGGAAGGCATCCTTCATTCATATTTGGTCTAAAACTCCTCAGGAAGAAAGTCGTTGAGACCAATTAAGTGTCTTGTCGACTAGCAGTGTGTTATACCCGTTTGAAATCCTCATGGTCACCAAGACATCTCGGTCACTGTGAAATTTTATATCTCCCTCCACATGGGAAATGGTCTCGGTGAAAGTTGGTGCTCCCACTATGATGTCTCTCCGACTACATAAAGTCTCGGCGAAAGAAAGGAGCTCGATAAAAGGTCTTGCCAAGAGAATAGTGTCTCACTGATAGAGAGGTGGTTGCGGTAAGACTCATTGCCGAGAGTTTGCATTCAACCAAAGGTCTTGCTAACCCGCAGAAGTCTTGCTGAAGTGAAATAGAGTCCCAGCAAAAGAGTGAAGTTTGGAGAAAGGTCTTGCTTGCTGAGAAGTCTTGCCAACCTGATAGGGTCTTGCCGAGATGAAATGAGCTCACCATGATGTCTGGCCAAAAATGATTGTTTTTCCGATGCTTTTCTAAAATATCGATATAACTTTTCCACTTGATGAGAAGTCTTTCCGACAGTTGAGAGCTATGTCGATAACTATAGAGGGGCATAATCGCATCGGTGAGACATGTCTAGTGTCTCACGGACATGTGATTCTAATGAAGCAACCTCTGACCATCTGGGAATCTATGTGACACGAGTTCAACCAATCAGAGTGAGCTACAGGTGAATCGTTGGCAGCTTGACCAGTGCTAGGAGGATCAATAGAGCATAAATGAAGTGGATCCACTTCACTATAGTGGACGATCAGGACATGTGAATTCAGTTCAAGGGGTGCTTGATGCTGCTTCTCAAAGAAAATCAACTTGAAGAAAGATCTGAAACAAGAGGAGAGTAGAGAAACCGTGAGTCACAGTGATAGCTGGGATGTTGGCTGGTAAAGGAGATTCAAGAGAGGATAGGGAGGATACACATTGAACGCAGAAATAACTTCATTTGAAAGATTTGAAGGCTTCCCCTAAGGGCAATCTGGCACCGACATGGACACGGGAACACAACTTTAGCTTCATTTAAAAGATCTAAGGGGCGGATCTTTATGAAGGGATATTTTTATAAGCCCAGAGGGCCCAATATTTTTTTGGTATATATGGCATTTTTTCCCCTTTGTAAAGGAGTTCAGATTATGCATTATGGAGAGTTAGTGATTTTTCTCAAATCCTTTCTCATCTGATGTATGCTTTGTAACTCATCTGGAATTTTGAATATAAAGTATAGAGATTACCTTGGAAACCAGTGTTAGTGTTCATGCTACTTTCATTTTCTTCTAGATTATGTGATTTTGAACCGTGTTTTCTCAATCTGCATTCAAACTTTAAAGTTGTGAAATTCATCTTTCCTACTTAAAGTGTATATGTAGATTAAGCCTTTCAATAATGATGCATTTCATGTTGAGTAAATGAAATAGCTGCCATTAGTTTTCTAGTGTATGTTCATCTTGTTTTCATTTTCATCAATTCTTATCAGTTCGGTGCATCACCATAGTATTTAGTTTTATTTTTATGCTCTCCTTCTCCCTTTTCCTTTACAGATTCAGTAGTTTAGGTGATAACACAAAGGAAGCTGACCTTCTCTGGAGGTTCATTTCAACTTTAGGTGACCCACAGCCTTGAAATGATCCCATTTTTCTCTAGAAAGCTCAGTTTTATAACTTTGCATAGGGTGCATTTCTAGGAGATAACACTAATCAAACATGCCTCTTGGGTATCCAATCTTGTTCTAGTGAGAAATAAAAATGGTGAGATCAGACTTTATGTTGATTTCATAGACCTTAATAGAGCCTCCCTAAAAGATCGTTACCCATTACCTTCCATGGAACAAATCCTCAAAGTTGTTTTAGGTTTTGAGAGAATTTCTTTATTAGATGGCTTCTTGGGATATAATCATATTTTAGTTAAGGAAGAGGGACAATTTAAAACAACATTTACAACTAAATGGGGCACCATGGCTTATGAGAAAATTTCATTTAGTTTATCTAATGTTGGTGCTAATTTTTAGAAAGCTATGGACATGGATTTCAAAGGTTTGATGTATAAAATTGTGTTGGTTTATTTGGATAACATAAGTGTTTTTGCAAAAAATTCAAATGAACTCTTGGCCCACTTGAAAGAGATCTTTGAAAAGTGTAGAGAGTTTTGTATATCTCTCAACCCAAAGAAGTGTGTGTTTGTTGTCTATGAAGGTAAGTTGTTGGGATCTATTGTATCAAAAAATGGCACCACCATTGATCCAGAAAGAATAAGCGCCATCATTTCTCTTCCTTTACCAACACACAAGAAGGGGATACAAAGTTTCTTGGGTAGAATCAACTTTGTTAGAAGGTTTATTCTGAATGTTGTTGAGTTATTAATACCTCTCACTTCAATGTTAAGAAAAAATGTTTCTTTTAACTGGACCAAGGATGGAAAAGGGAGTTTTGAGCTTATTAAGGAAGCACTTGTAGCTACTCCTACTTTGTTAAACCCATATTTTTCAAAGGATTTTATATTGTGTGCATATGAAAACATTGATACTATAGCAGCTATTTTAGTTCAGGAGAATGATCATGGTTTAGAGCAGCCTTTAGCCTTTTTCAGTCAAAGTCTCAAAGATTATGAGCTTACTTAAGTATTCTTTTGTTGAGAAGCATGTACTTGTTATTAGAAGTTTGAAAAAATTTAGACACATGCTTTCTAACAATAAGATTAAGTTGATGGTTGCTCACCCTTCAATTAAAGAATTTTTACTGAGTAAGGACTTGAATAGTAAAAGAGTTGGTTGGGTGACTAAAGTGATGGAATATGACATTGAGATCAAAGTTAACAAGCTAATTAAAGGCAAGGGTCTGTGCGAGCAGCTTGCTGGTAATAGCAACAACAATACAAATAAGGAAGAGAACGTTGTCCTAGCTCTTCAAGATCAAGAACAAACAACTATACCTATTTCTTCTACAAGTTGGGTACAAGAAATGACTTGTTTCTTGTTAACTTGTGATTTTCCTTGTGGTTTGGATAGATAAAAAAAAGGTACTATAGGCTGCAATCTATACCTTATGTCTTCTTAAATGGTTTTCTTTTTAGAAAGGATTTCCATGGTGTTTTGTTAAGATGTATAGAGGTTGATCAAGTTGATAAAGTTTTACATGAGTTTCATGAAGGATCAATTAGAGGACATTTCTCACCAAGATCTATAGCTCTTAAGATAATGAAAGGAGGCTACTATTGGCCTAGTTTTTTCAAGGATGCACACTTATGGGTGAGGAAATGCAAGGAGTGTGCAATATTTGAAGGAAAAGAGAAGTTGCTAGCCAATTCAAGTAGAACAACCCTTCATGAAGTAGGGTTTATACTTCATTGGAGTCATGAATCCACCTTCAAGTTTTGGCCACAAGTGGGTGCTCACAACCACTAATTACTTCACAAAATGGATTGAGGTTGTGGCACTTAAGGAGGCTAATGCGAAAATTGTTCTAAACTTTTATGAGGAATTGATAACAAGGTTTGGAGTTCCTGAATCAATAATTTTAGATAATGCACTTGCTTTTATAGGATCTAGGATATCTGATTGGGTGGTTAGAAATGGTGCTTATCTAAATTCTTATTCTAACTACTATCCTCAAGTAAATGGACAAGTTGAGTCCACAAATAAGAACCTGTTGAGGATCATTAAAAGAACTATGGAAGGAAATCAAAGAGCTTGGCATAACAAGTTGAAATCAGCCTTGTGGGCTGATAGAATTACTCCAAAGAGGTCAACATGACTATCACCATACATGCTTGTGTATGAAAAAGATGAAAGGCTTCCTATATCCCTTGAGATTCTAGCCCTTGATCTACTCAATCAGATTGACATGATTGAAGAGGAAACTATGACAACAAGATTGGCTTAGCTAGTTGAGCTATAGGAGACTAGGGGCAAAGCAATGCGGAAGATAGAGCAACACCAAGCTCAAATGAAAAGGTCATTTGATAAGAAGCCATCCCCAAAAGTATTCTAAGAAGGTGATATAACTGTGATGAAGTGAGATGAACTTAAAAGAAAACTTGGAAAGCATTCCAAGTTTGATGCATTTTGGAGTGGGCCTTACATTATTTTTTAGTGTAAACAGTGTAATTCCTTCCAACTATCTAAGTTGGATGGTGATGTAGAGCCAATCCCAGTTAATGGGATTCACCTCAAGCATTGCTTCTAAGGTATGATTTGAATCTATACATATTAGAACAGGTTGTAGGTGTGAAAATAAGTGTTGCTACACATAGTTTAAATGCATTTTTATTTCCCTAAGTGTTGTTTTGCATAGTTGGCTAGTTTTCTCTGAGTTTAGTGGCGGGGGTTTGGAAAGTACTTTGATTTCACTCATTATGATTCAATCAAATAGATATTCATCATTCATAACTCAAAATTGAAGGTTTAATGTGACAAATAATATATCAGTTTGACAGAACCATAATGAGTTATGGCAGTGTTTTGATGAGTTACGGCAATGTGAAAGGACTGTTTACTGAGTTTTGTCAAGATCTATTTCACTATGTTCCTAAAATTTGGATAAGCCTATGCAACTGGTCATGATGTTTAGAAGGAAAACATATAGCAATTTTTGCCAAAAATATTATCTATTTTTACTCCTAGCTCAAATAGGTAAAGGTGATTATGTTTTTTACAAAGTGAAAACAAAAGGTACATTCATTCCCTACTATGTCATATTCATATGCACAAAGGAAAATATTTGAAGACTACATCATCACATTATACATATGCATACAACAGAGAAGAGAAAGAATCATTTTCTTTAAAAAAATAGTCTTTATTGATACTATGAAGGCATGGTGTTCCACACAAGCTGTGGAACTGACTATTAGAATGCATATAATGGAAAAATCTATACATTTATAGATAATAATGAAAAATGCATATGTAGAGAAAGGAGACCTGTCATTTCTAGAATGATGAATCCCAGTTGTTGGATTTGGCTTTGCATCTCATGTTGCCTCTCTTGCTTGTCCCATCTTCAGTTGATGCTTTCCTTGCTGCTCCTAGTTTTATTGCATGTGAGAGAGAATAGTGTTGTTAGAGCAATGACTTGGATCACCAGTCAATACATGTGCAGTTATCCATAAACATATAATTTGATCCTCATGTGCATTTAAATAGCTAGCATACCACAGATGTCCAGGAAAACAAGAAAGTTATCAAACACATCTATCATATGCTCTATTTTATCTAACATGTTCGCTTCTTGTGTAAATATAGGTCAAATATTTGTTACTATTTTTTTTCATCTTTTTACAGCATGTGGGTTAAATTGTGGCTACCACAAGGGTTGAGCCCAGCGTGCTACCCTCTATTTCATTAGGGAGGGATAGTCAAATTTCATATCACCAATGGATCCTTGAAGACAATTTTCATTTGTCATGGTGATACTGATAAGAATGAATACCATTATTAATATGAGTTTTCTCACATTGACAATGACACTCCTTATCAATAGTAGCCTAACACAAAGCTTTCCAACAAAGACTCTATGATGATTGTAGTTTTAAACTCATATATGCAGTTTTCTTAATACAGTAGGAGCCATCAAGTGCTATTAAAAGCTACCATGAGCTACAAGATATCATGATATAGAGTGAATTCAAGTGAAGGGAAGAAAAGAGGTATTCTTGTTTATTCTTTGCTTGTGTTCAATATCTCACAAAAAGTGTCATCATAAACATAATTTCTTATAAGAAGTGTCTACACACAAGTGGAGTACAAAATAAGTACATGATCATGAAGTGATAGTGAACAAGTATACATGGAAAAGTTCACATATTTCAGAATTATCTATGCATGAAGAGTGCAAAGACTTGAGTCTATGCTAGTTGCATGAAGTTATCTTGTGGAAGTGATGGAAAAACAATGGTGCATTCAAATAACACAAAATATAGTGAACGGGAAGGATTTAATGCCAAGACAAAAATGCAAGAATAGTGGATAATTTTCATAAACCCGGTAAAAAAAAAGAAGCCCCAAGAATCTTAACCATTATAGAATTGAATATGTGGGGGAGTTATGGAGATTGAAAGCTTACACATCAATCATCACTCATGATATAGTTAATTTCATTCATAACCTTGAAATAGTGCTCCATGATAGTGATTCAAAGCATTCACTCATCAACAGTGACATAAAGAAAAGTAAGCCACAGTGTCATGGAGTTAATACATGGTAAGAGATAAATTTTTGTTTTCATTCATGAAATGAAAAAAAAAATAGTGAGCAAGTAACATTGTGTTATGCTTTGTGAAGATAATTTACAATGCTTGAGAGTTTACCCACAATGGAAATGTGAAGTGGAAAAAGATGAGTAGGGTTTTGAGTAGTGGACTTCATTTCTCAGGAAAAGAAAATTTTCAATGTTGGGGTTTTGAATCAAGGCCGAGCCATGGCCATTTTTAGAAAAGAAAAGAATAAATACAAAGCTAGAGGTTGTAATGGCCTTTATCATTTACAGAGTGGCTGATTTTCTAAGAAAATGGAGGAACTTCATATTACATCCAGCAATACAATGAACAAACCCATTTGGTGTCTTTATGGTCGCGACCTAAAGAAGAGTTATTCCTTAAAAATGTCAAACCCACTTGGGGTTTTGCAATAAAATCACAAATATAGAAGGAGAACTGAAGTTTGATCCTTTTGACATGAGAAAACTTTCAAGAAACAAGTAATATTACAAGGTTTGAAAAGCTTACCTTCGATTATGGTTGTGTGAAGATATGGGTTGAGCAACAAGCTTTCAATAGTTTCTTTTCAAATTTCAATCAATGAGTCTCAAATGGCAACCAAAGAGATGAAACAATCAATAGAGGGAAAATGAACAAGAAATGAGTGAGAAAAACAATGTATAGTTGTGGCCTAGGAGGCTGAGATACTTTAAAAAAATGGAAGCAAACATTCAAATTTTGCTTCGAAACACTTACCTCGCACATTTTCCTCAGGTTTCCATAGAAATCACTTAGAAACAATAGGAGAATTCTTCAGATTCGATCTCACAAATTCAAAACCTAAGTCTCCATGGTGGTGCTCCACAATAGAAATTTTCTTTCCAAAAATGAAATAATACAAAGTGAGGCTAACTTTTTCTTTAGTGTTTCATGATGCCCTAGCTTGGCCAAATGAAAGTGATTTTTCCACTTTTATTTTAACATTTTGCATTATGTTGTGTATTTAGTGCTAAGTGTTGGAGGCACATTTATTCCTTTTTTCCTATATTTCAAACAAAGTCAAACACCCTTTTATTTTTGCACAAATTTTGAAAGTGAATTTCTAATGTAAGAATATTGTTAAAGTGATATTTTATAAATCACTTTAATTTTATTTATGATGCAAGATAAAGATGCTATGTTGGTTTTCAACTTGATATAGTCAAACGTGGGGTTAATTAAAGCTTTGAAGCCTTTGCATGCATCTAAGGGGTAGTTGAAGAGATTGACAAACATGTGGAGGAAAAATAGGAGATTTGATGACTTCATCAGTAGTTACACATCATTTTGAGGACCGAAATGGGTTATGAATGAATCAAGGGGACTTTTGAGACAATTAAATCCATGTTTCTTGCAGTTTCAACCCTATTTTTGGGGGATTTTCAGTTATGCACGACCCTTGTTGATAATTTCAAATTCAGAACTCCTTATGTCTATTTTTGAGGAGTTTTGTTTTAGTCAAGTGCCTAATTTGAAGGAGAGGTGTTAGACAACTCATCAAACTAGTTGGAGCCAAAATTCAAAATTTGAATTCTTGGAGCCTTTTGTATAAATCTTCTTCTTCTCTGGGTTTTTTAGGAGTTTTGAGTTTGGTCACTATAGTAGTAGGATATTCATACTTTGTAACTCATTTTCTTATGAGATTTATTGTCATTTTGTAAAGCATTTTACCTTGGAATGCAAGAAGATCCTGATTTTCAATCAAAGAAGCTTGTTTCCTCAAATATTTTTTGGTTTCAATATTGTTAGTGAATGATATGATAAAAATATTGTGTTTTCCTTTACTTTTATAAAAAATCCTTCAATATTGAATGCAAAGAGTGGCATATTATAGTGCAGGTCTATGATTGTGTTTATTGTTCTGTTGTGTCAAAATTGTGAAAAAATCATTATTTTTCCTTTTTACAAACATAAAAAAGCTAAGACCTTTCAGAAGAATCACTCTTGTAGGCATGTCTAGTTGAGTTGTGAGATAGTATAGCTTCATTAGTTAGGTGATTTTGTTAGTTTCCGTAGCATTCTCAAGATTTATTTTTGGTGTATCACTTATTAGTGATAGGTTTAAGATTAAAAGCACATCCTTCTTACCCTTTTCTTTTTCAAGTGTTAGTATTTTAAAGTTATCTAAAGGGGAGCCAACCCATAATATGGAGGTCTAATCTCACCATAGGATACCCACAACCTAAGAGTAGTCCCATGTTGCACAAGCTGAGCTTTTAGCTTAGCATTGGGTGCAAATCCTTGTGACAACAAGACCTAAGGAAAAAGGAAAGAAAAATGAGAAACATGGAAAATTAAAGACCAGGGGGAGATCTAAATCTCCTGGAAAGTCCAAAGTTATTTTTTGGAACTATGGTAAGCCTAGACATGTTCGTAAGGAATGCAAAGAAGAAAATAAAAAGAAAAAAGAATTTGATTATGATTTTGAGTTTGAGAAGGAAAAAATGGCGATGCATTCATTAAAGCTTTGGAAACTCATGTAGGTAATGATGCATGGCTAATTGACTCAGGTGTATCTTTCCATATGACCTTTAATATAGATTAGTTTTCTAAATATGAAGAATTTGATGGAGGTAAGGTGTACTTGGGTGATGATTCTAATTTAGAAATTGTTGGTCATGGTAAAATTAAAATAAGGTTACCTGATGTAGAATTAAAAAGATTAATGGTGTGTAGAATATCCCGATTAATTAGAGAACGATGAGGCATGGCGGCGATTGATGGCGATAATAGCGTTCATCAGCGAACCGCAGCACCGATTGAGATATCATATCCCATGCGACCGGTCATTCCATGTTCCATTGGTGCGCGGCCCGCCGACCCAGAAAACAAAACCGCTGGAAGGTTTCTAATTTCACCCTGAATTTGATTTTATATATACTGCATTTTACAAAGTACCAAAATCACGCCTAGCTTCCACTTCTGAAATTATCATAAATCTTGTAGGTATTGGATCCTATTCATCCTATTATAAGTCATCCTATAGATGTTTCTTTTATTGGTAAATCCACAAGTATTATGTTTCATTTATGGGTATGTGCAAGATCATCATGAAAAAAATAGGCCATTAAGTGGAAAAAAAATTAGAAAAATCAGAGTTATGCAACTCGACATAAAAATTTGAATAAGTTATCTATATTATTTCTAAAAGATGTAAGAATAGAATCGGTAGCAATTTGAATGTAGTTTCTAAACCACTAGGTTTGTTAAAAAAAAAAAATCTATTTGGTGAAAAATTTGAAATTTCAATGCAAAGAGGTAATTTAAATTTCGTGGAAAAATAAGTAATGTTTGTTCAACCAATCTTTTAACCACAATAAAATGATAATATTTTGTTATAATATTTTTAGGATATAAGTAGAGAATCATCTCTCAATGTGATGTGATTTTTGTAATTTGTTTCAAGTAAATAATTAATTATGAATTTTTATTACAACGTTTAAAAAATATAAAAAAATTGTATGTCTGACAACCTTAACTTGGTCAAAATTTCATCAAATTCATTTTTTATTTTTTTAATCCTACAGCATAAAAAGCATAGAATGTGACACATATTTTAGATTAAAAAAATGTGATACTGTTTGAAAGTTATAGATGTTTTTTTATCAGTCTATTAGTCATGAATTTACTCATAATTTGAATATAAAATGAATAATAATTACTTATTAAATTCAAAGTAAATCATAATTTATATTGGTGGAAAGCTAAAAATATCCTTTAAAAACCCTTTTTGTTTCATCAATTTTGGGTAAAAAATAAGTCATCAACCACATACCCATCATATCGCCACTTTTTGGCCCATCATGATCTTGAACATACCCTTATTGATTATTATAGTAGGACATGGGTATATTTTCTAAAGAGTAAATCTGAATTTTTTAGTTGATTTAAAGAATTTAAAGCAATGGTTGAGTTGCAGACTAGAAAGAAAATAAAATGTTTGAGGACTAATAATAGCGGTGAATTTTTCTCTAATGATTTCGATAGATTCTATAAAGATTGTGGTATTCATAGTTAGAAGAAAAATTTATACTCTCCAGAAAAAAATGGAGTTGCAGAAAGAATGAACAAGACACTGATGGAGAAGGCTAGGAGTATGTTGAGTGGTGCTAGTCTTGAATGAAGGTTTTGGACTGAAGCTATTGCCACTGCTTGTTATCTGATTAATAGCTCTCCTACATCCACTCTTATTGATAAGATACATATAGAGGCATGGTCGAGTTGGAATCCTTCATTAATACATCTTAGAGTTTTTGGTTACGAGGCATATGCACATGCGCCAAAGGAGAAGTGAACAAAGTTGGAAAACAAGGCTGTGAAATGTATCTTCATTGGATATAGTTATGGTGTGAAAGGATACAAGCTTGGGATCTTGTTGCACAAAAGGTAATGCATAGTAGAAGTGTTAGTTTTAGAGAAACTAAGCCTTCTTCTATTACATTGCAGTCAGATCAAAGTAAACATGAAGAAGTGATTCGATTTCCTTCTACACTTGAGAAAGTTGAATCAAGGCCCAAAGATAGACAAGAAGTTGAGAAGATCTCATCTACCTTTGGATCTTCAAAAGAGGAGGAAGAAAATCCAACTCAGCTTGTTCATAGGTCTATAAGACATAGACAACCACCTAAAAGGTATTCACCTAATGATTGGACATGTATTTTTTCTTAGAATACTAACATGGATGAACCCAGATCTATATAAGAGGCACTAATTATGAATGATGCGGAATCATAGAAGATTGCTATGGATGAAGAAATGACATCTTTGAAAAAGAATGATACATGGGATCTTATACCATTTCCTGAAGGACAAAAACCTGTTGGTCGCAAATGGGTGTTTAAGAAAAAGATTGGTCTAGATGGAGGTATTGAGAAGTACAAAGCAAGGTTGGTTGTGAAAGGCTACTCTCAAGTTGAGGGTGTTGATTATGGTGATATATTTTCTCCTATTACAAAAATGACCTCCATTAGATTTTTTCTTGCTATTACTGCTACTTATGATTTAGAGGTTGAGAAAATGGATGTGAAAAATTATATCCTTTATGGTGATTCAAAGGAGGATATTTATATGACAGAGCTAGAGCACTACATGGTGAAAGTTAAAAGTAAGTTTGCAAATTGAAGAAATCTTTGTATGGCTTAAAATAGATTCCTAGGATGTGGTACCAAAAATTTGATACATATGTGTTGATTTTGGGATTTGAGCGTTCTAAATCATATAATTGTGTTTTCTATAAAAATAATGGTGATTTTTTCCTGTTTATTGCATTATATGTTGATGATATGTTATTTACTGGCAAAGGGTAGGGTATAATTTCAAGACTAAAATCTCAACTTGCTACTAAATTTGAAATAAAAGATCTTGGTGCAACTAAACATATTCTTGGATGGAAATTAAAAGAGATAGAGTGAACATAAAGCTATGGCTTGGCCAAAGTATGCTGACTCTATTTTATAGAGGTTTGATATGCAGGAGTCTAGACCATTGTGTGTTCTTGTTTCAGTTGGAACAAAGTTATCTATTTTAGATTATCCAACATCTCCATTAGAGATGGAAGACATGAGAAAAACTTGCTTTACTAGAGTGCAGTTGGAATTTTTATGTATGCTATAGTTTTTACTAGACCAAACATTGTCCAAGCAGTGGGATTTCTTTCCAAATATATGTCTAATCCTGGTAGAGTTCATTGGGATTCAGTTAAGAGATTCTTTAGATATTTGTGTGATACCTCAGTTTATTCCTTGTGTTATCATAGTAATATGATTGAAGATGAGATTTCCCTTGATATTCATGGTTATGTGGATTTAGACTAGGTAGGTGATATTAATAGCAAAAAACCCACTTGTGCTTATGTGTTACTTTATTTGGTGGTGCAATTAGTTGGATGAGTAAGCAAAAAGTTGTGGTTGCTTTGTCCACTAGTGAAGTAGATTATATGGTACCTACTCATGATTGTAAAGAAGCCATTTGGCTTAAGAGACTATGTTCAAATATTAGAATAAAACAAGGTGCAATGATAATTTATTGGGATAGTTAGAGTGTGATATGTCTAGCCAAGAACCCAAAATTTCATGCCAAGACCAAGCACATTGATATATAATATCATTTTGTTAGAGATATGGTCAAAGATGGTAGGGTGAAGTTGGTTAAGGTAGAGAATTTGATGAATGGTGATGATTCTTTAACTAAACCTATGAGCACAAAAAATTTAAGATGGTGTTCAAAGACTATGGCCTTTCAACCCCTAGCAATTAAAGAGACGATGTTAACACCCTCACGTTTCTCTTGCAAGGTGTTCGACAAGTGGAATATTTTTTGGGAAAATGTGTCTTAACCTTGCAATTATATATAGTTTATTGTTCATAGGATGTATATATATATATATATATATATATATATATATATATATATTTCATAGTTACACTGATAGGTGTATATAATGGCAACAAAGAGAAAAATGTAAGTGTGTTAAATTTTTCAGGAAACTCTTAAAATGGCTGACATACATTAAATAATGATATATTGCAAATCTAGACTGTTCGTTATTAGGTTTTAGATCTAATGGCACTGGATATTTTGTTCGCATGTCTTGCCCTAGAATGTAACCCTATTTTATGAGAGTTTTGTACTACAACTGTAGAGATTGTTATGATTTCTAAGAGTCTAATAGTGGTCATGGTGTCTCTAGATCTTTGAGTGGTGATACTCCTGTTAGAAGCTTTCTCTACAAGTATATTTTAATTGTTGTGATTTTTTATTAATATATTGGGCAGTTTTTGGAGTGTCATATTTTTCTCCTGAAAGGGATTTCCCCACGAAAATCATTGTGTTTTGGTATGCATGATATTTATATTATTTTTGTTTAAGTTTTTGCAACTGCTAAAGTTCTATAAAGTTCTACATTATTCTCCTCTCAAGATTAGTGTAAGAAGTTGTTCCACTACATTAGTTTCCTTACAAGAACCATCTTTCATAGCTCTTCAATTTTATGTATGCAATTTTTCCAAATTTATCTCTAGGTACAATTTATTTAGGTTTTTGTGTTTTCACACTTTCATGAATTACTTGGACATTTTAGCTCCTAAAAACCTTTTATTTACTTGGAATGACTCGTTTTTGGTTTTTCTTTATGTTTTTATAGTATTTTATCCTATTTAGGCATTGTAGATATATTTTTCATGCATGTTTGAGCTTTTGTGGATGCACTGAGATAAAGTGTCAATCTAGTGTATATTTTTTAAGCATTTTGCACATCCTGTTGTGCCTTTTGTATTCGCACTATGATATAAATTTCCATGGGGGGTTGTTGTTTTCCTTTGTTTTTACATCACACCTTTGCCAAGTGAGTGTCCCTTCCATGACAATAGTGAATCCCAGTGATTCTTGCCTCATGTGTGTGTGCCTTAGTTTTGTACACCCTTTTTATTTGTAGGTTGTTGAACTCCTGCATGTAGTTCTTGGTTTCACATAGTTTCAATGTTCCTGTCATGGCTCTCCCTTTTCATCATTATGTGGGGGTTTCTACTTTTGATGCTAATGCTTCCTTGGTTTTTTTTGTTAGTGATCTATGTATCTAGTTCTTGTTTAGGTATGTACTTTTAGATGCAGTGTACATCAATGGCTAGTTACCAGTGTTTCAGTGAGTTGGATCATTTACCATATGGAAATTCTTACATTCCTATTTTTGGAGGCAACCTTCCATTTTCATTTGATCAGAGACTATTGGGGTACTTTTATTATTGACTTGTAGTTTTCATTCATGTTGAGTAGTGTCATTTTTTGTCACTCATATACATCTATGTACCATTTGTATCTTCAACTTCTAGATGTTTTCCTTTGTTTTCCATCTGATTCAAGTGGTTTCATTGAGGACAATCATGTAGATCATTGTCTCTCTTGTGATTAGTGTTCTTTAAACTATTTGGTACCTGTATTTTTTACTTGCATGTTGAATAGTGTCATTAGGGTCACTCATGCAAATTCATGTACCACCTGTATCTTCAACTTCCACATGTTTTCCTTAGTTTTCCATCTGATTTGAGTAGTGTTTTTGGGGGAACTCATGTAGATTATTGTCTCCTTAATCTTGACATTTGTATCTTCGATTTCTTGATGTTTTTCCTTTGTTTTCCATCTGATTCAAGAAGTTCCTTTTGGGAACTCATGTAGATTCTTTTTATCTTGATCTTGATCATCATTTGTTTCAAAGTAGGTTCTACATTTTAGTACCATATCAATCATCATTCGACAATAGTCTACAACTTCTTTGTGCTTTAGTGATGTTTGCAATGTTCCTATTTTTCTAGACATTGTTTGGTTGGAGGCTTCTTAGTCCTTCATGTTCACCTTTCTATCTTTCGGAAATAATTTTTCTCCCACTATGTTTTTCTCCTTTTTCTCCATTTTTGAGAGATTCTTTTATTTATACATGGGTACCTCACTAGGCCTTATTTGTTGAGACCCATCATGCATTATTTTTAGGGTTTTTAGCTACTCCCTATGTTCATATTAAAGGGGGTGTTAGAGTAATCATGCATTAGCTAATAATTATTTACTCTTTAATTGATTATTAGTCTAATTTATTCTCATGCACTTAATCTAAACTTGGGAGTTCTTTTATGATTTTCGGGTTTTTCTCATATATAGAACTCAACCCTCATTGTAATTCTTTCTTGAGCTTTCATATATTTTTGATAGTCTCCTGCTTTTGTAGCAGATCTCTTGTGTGGAAGGTTTTTTTTATTTTTTGTTTGATTCTGTGACTCGTGGTTTTATGGTTTTTCACAATTCTAATAGCCTTCTTCCTCATTTGATGTGACAACAAATTTGCAACAAGTGCATCCATCTTGGGATCTTTGAGGTTAGTAGTGATAGCAAGAATGAAATTTTCCCATGACTTAGGTAAAGGACAAAGAAGAATAATGCATTTGTCATTTTCCTCAAGTTTAACATCTATAGATGCTATTTGACTCAAAATCAAATTAAATGAATTTAAATGCTCTACAATGGATTCACCTTCCTCCATTTTAAGAGAAAACAATTTTCTTTTCAAATACAGTTTTTCACGAGGCTCTTGGCTTGATAAATCTTACCCAATCATTTCCATAATGGAAATGCACATTCTTCTCTTCAAATATATTCAAGAGGACAAAATCAACAAGGAATAATCGAATAGTACCTTGTGCCTTTTTTTCCATCTTCTCCCAATCACCATCACTTATTTTTTGGGTTTATTTTCATTTTCTTTAGCCACCCATTGATCTCTCTCTTCAAGGAGATCCTCCATTTTCAACTTCTATAGCTCATAGTTAGATCCATTAAACTTCTCAATGTTGAACTAAGATGCAGATGCAACGATGATTCCTGCAACAACAAATCTAGAAAATAGAATTCCCATTGCAACACAAAAAACCTTTACACTTCCACCCAATAGACAAAGTCGGTCTAGCTTTGATACTAAATGTTAGAAATGGGTGATCCCACAATACTGGTTTACAATTTTTGGGAGATCCTATTTTTTGTTGAAATCACATATTTTTAGAAAATATAATGATTTAAAATCCTTGAAATTTTCCATTTAAAGTATTCCAATTGAAAAATGTTTGATCAAACCACCTTAGATCAAACCCCCTTGGATAAAACCCCGCTATTTTTAAACCATACCTATAACGGAGTCTCCTTTACACCTATCAAAATGTTGATAAAAAATCACTTTTGATTTACCTTTTGGGGGACCAAATGAATCCATTTAAAATTTTTTTTTGTAAGTATGTAGTCATTATTATAATATTCCCAAAAAGTATAATTTTAAATAAATTTAATTTTATTATTATATTTATTTTTTATTTCTTGTGAATGTAGGTTTTCACCAAAAATCAAGCTCTTTGTTCTGCACATATGTGAAAAAATAGTAGATTATAAAAAAAAAATCAAAAAATATCAATGCACTAGATATTGATGTTCCTAATCCAACAAAAAATTAAACTTAAATTTTGATAAATACAAAAAAATTATGTTTTAGCCAGTAAATCATGTCTAAATTATAACCGGTTTGACTTTGAAACTTAATTAAAAAAATATATTCAATGAAATACTATGAAACCAATTCCATGCACTAGATATCTTAGTTAAAAATCTAAATTCAAAAAAAAAAGAACTTTATCCTTCATAGAAAAAAAATTATGTGTTAGTCAGTAACACCACTCTTTAAAAATGGTATTTATTGTTAAAAACTAGTTTTTGAAGGAGATGGAAAAATAAGTGCAATTCGATTCCAAATAAAATGAAAAAAAATTATTGAGAATCTACAAACAAAATGTCACAAATCACTAGTTTGCATCATCTTCAAATTCCTCATGGTTTAGCTATTATAGGTGCCCAAAAGTGAAGATTTATTTTTAAAAAATTAGTTCAATGTCCAGTTTGGCCAAAAATTGTAAACCAATATTGTGGAATCACCCAAATGAAAGCAACAACTACAATATGGAAATTTGATTTAACTTGAAAATCTAAAACATAAACTTTTAGAAAATAATGGAGAAATGATTTAAACTATAAATAAATCGCACAACTCAAGAGCCATACACATAACACAAGGATTTATTTGGAGAAAACTCTTTTGAGTAAAAAAATCTAGCAATAAAAGAGGGTAAATCTATATTATTCTTCAAAGAGATTACAATACATAGAATTTCCTCAATCTTGACTCTAATCCAGTAGCATTTATGTACCTATAAAATATCTTATAGTGTCTCCATCTCAACCCCTCAATATATAAACTCATGGGGACTCAAAATACCACCATAAAACATTACCATAGGTCAAAACAAGGTTTGAAAATACCATGGTAAAAATCCATATGACCCCTTACATGATAAACATGGTCTCTTACATGACATTACACCCTCTGACAAGTTGTCATAAGAATCCCTAAAAAATAGGAGATGCTCTTACATGCATCATAGACAATCAATAGCTTATGAAAAGATTATCTTACGCATGTCATAGATGATTCTCACGTCCAAAATGATATCATCCACTTTTAACCCTTATAGTTGTCATAGAATCCATCATAAAATCCTTAAAAATAGGTTTTTCATGTTATACCACTAAGTGGGCATCTTTTGACAACTAATAACTTATTTTTCAAGGCACCAACATGGGGCAAAAGTGGCAACCCAAAATCTCACGCCCATTTTGATTGAGCACAGTTATTTAATAACATAAATGATATTTATCCATGGTAAAATGTAAAGTAACAATAAATAAATAACTTAAGAATTGCCAAGGTTGAGACACCTTCATTCCCAACATTTTGTAGGGTATTAGATTGTATATTTGGAGGGTTAATTTGAGGATATTCATCTCATCGTTTTTTATAACCACATCATCACTCTTGGCCTATCATCTTCATCATCTTTAGAGCTTGTTCTACTTCAACCTTGGTGTAGGGACACCAAAACAACTTATCTAAATATGGTCATTTGATAGTTTTTGGGGTGTTTAAAGTCTAAAAGTGATGTGATAAGTTAATAATAGACCACTTTCCATGTATTGAGTCTATTTTGGGTCCGTTTGAGTTCACGTTGTCAAATTTTGTAATTCTTGCAAAAGTTGTCATAAGCAAAAAATGCAAAAATGCAAGAAAATGGAAGTTGAACGGTCAGGGCATTCAAAAGTTAGTTGTAGCCATTTTTTTGGTGTTTAATACATTTAAAAATTCTTGTAAACCTCTAGGCATGGGTTGGAGAGTTAGTTTTGAAGTTTAAACAATAAAGGTTCCCTATTTTTCCTTGAAAATTTTGTGTATTTTCTGGTAAATTGTTGCTACAAGGTTTTCTACAGACCGTACTAAGTGCTCTTGACTTGTAATGTTTGGAATATGATGGAGATGTGAATCAACTTCATTTTTGTTTTTCTAGGACTGATTTCATAAAGTTTAGAGCATTTTAGAGGCACGTTTTTTAAAACGGTTTGGTAAAACTCTATTTGAGGGTTTAAGTGCATAAAATGGACATTTAAACCATTCCACTTGGTCAAACTTGTGATATCTTGGTGGAATAGAATAATTAGGGGTAGGTTGTTGTTCTATATAGTTTCCAAGAGCAAGGGAGGTGGTTTGTTGAATTTGGAGTGATTCCCTAGGGGATTTCAATCATGTTTTGAACAAAGAATGGAGGTTGTGAGTTGGGGTTTGATGAAAAGGTATTGATAAAGTGTGGGAGTCAATTGGGAGAGCATGTGAAGACCCTATGTGATGTGTCTGAGGTGTTGATAAGGTGAGATAGGGCTTCAAGAGCACAGTTCCAATAAAACCTCTTGTAACTAGCCTAAAGGGGCCTAGATAGGGGTTTTGGGGTTTGGTGAATTAAATATTGTTCTAGTGGATAAAAATTATTGTTTCTAGCTATTTGTGACTTGGTTGAGGTTAGGAAATTGATATTTTTGGTTGAGAGGGTGTTTAGTTGGTAGATACACTTTGGAAAAAAGGGCTAATTGAGCCACTGTCTAGCGTAGCAGTCCATTTTTGGAGGGTGTGTCCAAAAACAAGTGTTTTCACAAATTGGATATTTTTAAGAGGGCCTTAATGGGTATCTGAAACGTCTTTTGGATTTTGGATTAGAGACCTAACATGAAAATTGAGAAGGAAAAATGAGGTTTGATGACTTACTAGGAGAGTGGTGAGTTTGTAAAGGAATTCTAGGAAGTTGGGTTACTAAGTTTGGAAACTTGTTTTATTTGAGTTAGTTTTGAGGGGATTTTCATTTTACCTCCCTGCTCTACATCAAACCTTCACCACTTTTTCGATTGACATCATCTCATTCTGACATGTGGACCCATGAGTAGTTTTCAAAGGAACACATCATTTGGATTTGGATCCTCTATTCACTCATTTTTTTGGATTGGATTCTCTAATCACTAGTAGATCTATTTCATCCTAATGAGAGAAATGTTGTTTATAAGTAGTGGATTTTTTTTTATCTTTAGGCATTCATCATTGGCACATGAACTCTTTCTTTATGGGGAAATCAATATGTTGCAAAGACAATTATTGTTGCACCAAAAGATTGACTTGTTAATGCTTGATACAATCGTCAGAGTTAATGAATCCACATGAGCTGATTAATCCATGTCAAGAACCCAAGCATTACATGGCACAATACAAGGAGAACAAGGGTGCACACCTTACAACAATCTCCCAACGCAAGTGAGGGGTTCAAATCGGTGACCCACACTCTGATACCAATTTTTGCAAAGACAATTGTTGTTGCACCAAAAGATCAACCTATTAATGCCTAATACAATCACTAGAGTTAATGAATCCACGAGACTCAAGAGGTGATTTAAGCCATGTCACAAAGTCAAGTGTTGCACTACACAACACAAGGAGACCAAGGGCACACACCTTGCAACACCATATCCTTATTTCCTCTCTCCTAATAGGAGGGCATCTATTTTACTTGTTTGACAAAAACAATCCTTGGGAGGTCACATTGAGTCCTCCTTTTATCCTTCTCTCACTTGTGTATTTATTTTATTTTCTCTCTTTTGGAGAGGAATTTTTTCCCATATGGTTTTCTCCTTATCTCTAGTTATGAGAGATTCATTTTTTGTGCATGGGTACCTCATCAAGCCTTGTACGTGATACCCATCTATGTATCATTTATTACATTCTTCATCATAATTTTTTAGCTTCTCCCTAAGTTGATCTTAAGGGGGGTGTTGGAGTAATCAGGATAACCACTTGATAATAAATTAATCATTAATCAATTATTAGCTCCCTTATTACTTTATTCACTTAAGCTAAACTTAGGAGTTGTTTTTTATTATTAGATTCAGTTATATTTAGCACATGTTGTCTTATTACATTAGATCATGATAGTTGTCTCGATCTAATCAAACTCCCATCTAAGGTTTTCTTTTTTATTTTATTAACATTCACCTTTCATTATAATCATTCATTTATATTAATTCATTACACAATCAATTGTATTTCTAGTTCATCTTTTCTCAAGGATGAATGAGCATATCAATGGATTTTTCTCTTCAATTGTGATAGGTGTTTTAGTTGCATGTGATTTCTTAGAATTTTTGGGTTCACTATCAACTCCAAGAATATCTTCTCCTAATATGTAGTTATTTTATTTTATTTTCTAAGAATTCTAGGAAAAAAATAGAAAGACCATGTTAGGTTGTTGTATGGCCAAACCACAAAGGCATAGTATCTTGATCAACTCCTTATAAATTGAATAATATTAAAAATAGTAAATAAGTGTTTGATACTTTACTCTTTTTATTGTGCCAAATTAAAATGTGTCACTAGCAATTTCTTTCTAGAATGATTTCTCTATTGAATGCTTGTAATATTTTATTAGAATGAATTATCTAATGTCTCTAAATATTAACGCATAACACCAAATCAAGTCAAAAGTGTGTTTATCTGGGGTTGCACTCTTATTTATGAACTTATTTTGGAATAAAATAACAATTAAATTGAAGTGAAAAATGACTAAATGAAAATAGGTACATATATAAGTGTGATGAACAAAAAAATAAGATAAATATATTAGAATATGTATAAATAAAAAAGAATAAAGTTCAACATTTGATAGCATGTATTTATATAAATAAATAAATGAAATATTGCAAAACAAATCTACACACGAAATAATGATTAAAAAAAAGATAATTATATACTTTTCCATCTTAAAATTAGAGAGACTTTATTATAATTCATATTTATGTTATCTTATTATATATATGGATAATGTTGTCATCACACACGTAAAAAATAATAATAATTAAAAAAAAGGATAAATATATATTTTCCATCTTAAGATTAAAGAGAATTTATTATAATTTATATTTATATTATCTTATTATATATGTGGAGAATGTTGCCATTTCCCTATTAATTTAATCTCCTATTTCAAATTTAAGAAATTAAAATATATATATATATATTCAAAATCATATTAATATAAAATAAAATCCCAACCTTTGGATCCCCTTCATTGATGATTGTCAAGTGTAACAATGTGTTCTAGGAAATGTCTTAGTAATAGCTCACTATTTCTTCCATTTCTTCTCTCTTGTTTTAACATAATTTAAGATTGTTAATAAGAACTCATCCAATCATCTCATCTTGGCTTCTAATTGTTTGCATGTACACTCCCCACCTTCCAAACTTATACTTCTTTTTCATTAATCCCTTAACAAACTAATTCATGCAAAATATCCATCTTAATTTTTTATTTACAATTGCACTAACAATCCTCAAAGTTTGCTAGTGAATAGAAAAATTGCAATGGACTAGCACCATGGAAATCATAATTAAGCATAATGAATTTTAAAATATTGTAGACTATGCCTCTAAACTATCAACTTTATTATCTTTGCAAAAAAATAATATTAAAGTTAATAGATGGAAAATATTGCAAAGAATACACAAAAAAAAAGAAGATAATTTATGATAAACAAAATACAACAAAGCTAAGATTATAGTACTTTTATTATATTCAAATTATGAATTTACATGTGAATATTTTTCTTTTTAAATAATACAAATTTTAACTATGATATCATTTATATCTTAAATTTGTTAATAAGAAGTTTATTTCATTTATTCTTTTAAAATTTAAAATTTAATTCTTAGAGGGTTCCCTAAATTTATAGAAGTGGACAAGTTTAATATTTTAAGTTCTAAAATTTTAGGAAGGTGGTCTCACAATTTTTTGAAGCAACAATCAATGCCAAAATTAATTAAAATTTTAAAAAATAATGTTTAAATTATTATAAAAGAAAAATTAGATAAGTGAAATATGACAGCAAAATCTCTTAAATTGGTGGGGAGAAATTTTTAGCCATGCTCCAAGACACCCTTGAAAAATATAAAATCTAAAAAATAAAGACTTCCATTTTCTTGAGCAAGATTATAATTCATCTAATAGTTTTTTTAAATCTCATTAAACCTTCTAATCCACACTATAGTGTGTAGGTGATTCCATAAAATTGTTTCCTTAACTTAATTTTACCTTTATTAATAATGTTGGAAGCTTTATTTCACATAAAACAAATTTTAAAAATTGAAATTGATTCAATATTAAACTATGGTTCCATGGAAAGGGGTTTCCAATATTCTAATGATTGGTACTAAGAACTTCCAAGAATATTCTCCAAATAGATATACATATCGTCAATAAATATATTTAAAATATCTATACTGATCTTATATAATACAATATAAAAAATAAACTAAATTATAAAAAAATCATCCAAGATATTCATTCTTTAACAATTTAATTTCTAAAAATATCCTATATATAATAATTAATTTAAAAGTAGTCATTACAAGGACTGTCTTGATAACAAATAGATAATCTTATAGTTCATCATTACAGAAGTTGCTACAACATAAATTCCAACAAAACCAACTAAAAAAAATACAAGAAACAAAACGATAACAACACTCCATACAAATTGTATCTTTAAATAAAATTAGAGAAAAGCTGCCAAAAACCCATTACAGGGGTTACCACTTGAAATGTTCAACAATAGACCATTAGTGTCCAGGTCAATTTCACAACCTGCATCAGATTAATATACATTAATATTAGTAAAAATAACTTAAAAAATCCTAAATTGGAGGATGCATAATATGCGAATTATATGGTTCTAGCAACAATTCTAAAATCACAATTTTTTAAAGCAAAAATGTAAGTACTTACAGAAAATATACTGTCGACTGGTCTCTTTCTTATTAATTATAATATCCATAGGCAATAGTAATTCCCAATACAACAAAAGGTGGAATTATATAGACGAGGGTTTCTTTAAGCTGCTTCATAAGTCGGGCTCGGATTTCCAATGTAGCTTTGAAATTATACTCAACGGCCCACAAAATCGCCAGCAAAATGAGCGAAAGTGCTGGTGCAGAAAAAGCTGTCGCTATGTCATCCCAAAACAACAATTCATAATTATGTTTAGATTCACAAGGTACTGTCACCAGGATGGTTGCACTCAAGAACGCAAGTCCAGTAGAGACTACGGAAATCCCCAAGCTCATAACTGATAGCTTGGCCAATAATGAACGATCTGCAGTAAGCTTTGTTTCCAAGCGTTCTCGAAATAGCCAGGCAATGACAACTGTGAGGGAGGCAAACATGGCAAGGCTATCAGAGAACAAAAACACTTTAAAAATGGTATGCAGGGCCATTCGAGCAATGAATGATGCAGGGACATTTCCTTTGTCTTTATCGTCAATTCCTCCCGGTACCGCAAAAATGGCTGCAAATGTGATGGTGGCAATGAGTGATGCCACCAGGGTGTCCACATCCATTATTTTTGCAAGTTCATTGCTCTCTTTTTTAGAATCCATTGAATTTGAATTTCCTATGAAACTTCTAGATGCTCGGTGATCTGTTAAAATGCCTGTGATCTTGGTAAACTTGGATTCATTTTTAAATGTCGCAGAAGCAGCTTTGTCAAGAGCAGTAAGTCCTTCATTATTGACATTATTGATGGAGTTCGCATTTACAAAATATAAAAGATATTCCACAAGCTGCAAGATTAACAAAAAGGAATGTTCACCTTAATTGTTTTCGAATTGGTAATTAAAATAATAATATTAAAATAGCCACCACAATATACAGGTAACTAATAAAATAAAAATATTAAATATAACTAAACAGATAATTTTTATGGATTTATAATTTATGCGAACTGAGGTGATGGTGGATATCCATCACAAAAAAATAATTGTTGATGTATATAATTAATTTTTTATTTTTGAAAATGGTTGTAATAATTTAGCACAATCTATTTAGAATAATAATGAGTTAGGCAGTAATTGAATGTAGTAAATATGAATTAAAAAAACGTATTTAATTTAATAATTATGAACAAATTTATAATTATGATTGTGTCCTTGTATTATAGATTTATATTTTGGTAATATCTAAGATTCTATAATGTAACCTCATCTAATGTGTAGCTATCTTCCAAGAATTATGGGCAAGCAATGCTTATAATTTATGCTTATGTTGTACCTTCCCAATTAATTTTATCTCCTATTTTGAATTCAAGAAATTATAAAAGAAGAAAAAAGAATCTTCACAGTTCATAATAATGGTGATAATATTTTTGGATTGAAACTGTGTGTCAATTTTTACATCAATCAACATTTCAGATCAGACTCCATGATCCATCATTAGATGAGATGCAGTCAGAGAGAAGAGTA